>NW_021026762.1:745232-756479 GCF_004153795.1 Camellia sinensis | reverse complement strand
TCTCTCTCTCTCTCTCTATATATATATATATATATATTGCATATTCTTTCATGTAGTTTATATGTATTTTAATTTAGGTTTTGCTATCAAATTCATTCATGAAGATTTGATTGTCAGTTAATTTGGTTTACTCAAAAGGCTTTTTTTTTTATGCATTAATTTGACCTTTTGAACTGATTACTTTGAGTTTGTGATTTGATTTGATTGTTTAAAATGTCACTTAGGATCATGATGGTAGAGTTAGCTAAGAGAAGTATGTTTTAGTAGAGCTTGTTTAGTGCATCTTAAGAATAAACATGACTTTAGCCTAATACTACAATGGAAATGCGTCATCTTTTAAGACAATGGTATCAACCCAGAAATTAATCTCCACCACACCTTACGTGACCCCACACACTACACAAATTAATCTCCACTGCACAATCCTCCACTCAGAAAATTCTGGGTGAGTAAATCTGGGTTACCAACTTTTCCCAATGGTAATATTCATATGGCTTTTGCGGCATTCGGATTCTTCATGGTGGCATTCTTTCCTAGGTACAAACAAAAAATGTGAATCAATTTTTGATCCTGGAGTTGGTGGAAGCACCTTTTCGGGAAAGTGGTGTCAAGGAGATGAATTGATGAATTTTTTGTAGTTTACTCTTCAGGCTGCATTTTCATCATCGTGTTGTTGATGTTGTCTCTATGGCGCTATACTATGCAGAATAGAGAAAGGGACATAAGAATTAGCGATTTTCATTAGAATTAAAAGTCTATGTTCCTAGCTCCCGAGCCGAGACAACTCCGGTGATGACGGACATGTGGCCTTCGGCATCGAGTCAGGGTTTCCTAAATTCTCCCATAAAAAACATTTAGGTGCCGACTCTGTATCTGGCAAAGCAGTCCATGTTTGGCACTTCTTTTTCTAAAAATCTGTTTTCTCAAAACGATTTGCCGGATTTGGACTCTTTGGTTCAGATTAAGAACCGTGACACAAAATCGAGTCCGAACTGTAGTAGGGAGGCCCCCCCTCACGGGCGCGTGCTACAGTTTCTGGCGACTTTGCTGGGGATTTAAAGAGCTTGACTCGAACTCGTGATATCCTATTTTGATTCCATTTATGTGTCTCTTTGCATTGCATGTGCATTGGTGCGCCTAGGAACACAGTGTTTGCCATCTGCCATTACTGAACGGTTTGCCGGAGGCTTGTCTTGTCAAGGCATGACCATAAGGCTGACCGGTTATGGGCTCTGACAGTATGGGAACACAAACCCCGGTTTTACCGGGGCACCCTTTTTCGACCATTCGACCTAGTGCATATTCGGATCCATAGTGACCATTCCAAATTAGGACAGGCTGCTTACTCAATGTTAGGTTGTTTGAAAACTGCTGCGTGTATAGTAAAACCCTAGCTCCTGACAAAATAGGACAGGGAAACCCCACTCCAACATAGGGGTGTTTTGGCTCTCTTTACTTACTATGTGCTTTTAGAGTGTATCTCTACAGGGAAAGTACATATCAGTTTGCAGGTTTGAGTATCAGGCTCGAGGGCACCAGTATCAGTGTTGTTGAGAATTAGTTATCTACGGGTATTAGGTTCAGTTTTGGGGACAGTGATTTCTTGGGAACAGTGATCAACAGTAGAGTATAGTTATTCAGCTACACCCGTGTTTGACCTATTTGGGCTGAAATGCTGCTTGTTGTCTCTTTCAGTTCGGACAGCTGGTACAGGATAGCTCGTGTTCCTCTTGCTGAGGCAGGACTTATGATGACGCAGAATTCAGAAGAGATCGTGGTTATGACAGCTGCATTAGAGCAAGGGATCACTCTGCAAAGTGAGACCAATACTGATATGCCACATCCACCCAGGTCGCCTATCGCGCACCTGGTCTGGGCCCCCTAGCTATACCAGGCTCGCGAGCCTACTACATTTGAACTAATGGGGATGATAGGTGGTCTCCAGAGGTCTGTGGTGGATCTCGCCTACGGAATGTCAGCTTCACCTCCAACCGCACCATATGTCGGGAGTTTTGTACCCCAGGAGCCCCCGCTGTTGGGGTGAATTGTGATTGGACTTAGCCAACCAGAGATGGCCTCCAGCTACGGTAATGACATATCAACATCAAACCAAACCGTCGACCAGGCTGAGGCCAGAGGCAAGAACAAAGTGAAGGTAGATGCCGACCCTAGTGAACAACTGCTGTGGGCAGTCGAGGCTTTGAAAGCCGCAGGGATGAACAAGCAACAGATATCCGTAGTTGTGGCAAGAGCTGTGGAGGATGCTTTCCCCACTCCACCTGAGGGGAGTTCAAGTCAGTCGGAAAATCGGGATAGGCCCCGTCATGCCAGAACAGTTTCTCCTGTTCCCGCCCCTGCACCTGGGAAAGACCAGAAAGCCAAAGCAGTGCCTGCCGACCCTTTTGCTTGTGCGGCTAGTAAGAACGCTCAGACTCCAAAGTACCTGCCCCGAGGGCGCAGGACCTTTCATGCTCTCTACATGCCTCTATCTAAGGCACTTCAGATGCTTGCCGAGAGGGGACACCTTAAGCCCTTGGAGCCTCGGCCTCTCCCGAAGAATCTTCCTGCTACGCATGATGCTGCTCAGTACTGCGCGTGCCACCAGCAGACAGGCCATGCTACCGACAATTGTTTCCGCCTCCGTCATGAGGTGCAAGATTTGATTGACAACGAGGTTATCCTCCCGCCCACCCCAGCCAAGTCCGTTACCACCCAGTTATTGGATTTTGAGGACACAGATACTGCAAGTATGTAATCAGAAAGTGAACCACTTGCGGGCGGCATCTGGTATATTTTGGATGTGGCGTCTGGCATGCATTTTTGAGCGTCTGTGAACGCTAGCTTTGTGAATTCTGGCTTGGGTATCGAGTCAGTCTTTTGTTTTGAGTCTGTCTCTTTGTCTTGAGTCAGTCTTTTTGCTTAAGGGTCTATCTTGTTGTAGCGAGTCAGTCCCCTTTGTATAGAATACCGGGTGGTTCCGGGGTTGTTGCCTCGAACACCGTTTTGTCTTGTAATTACCCGTTTTTGTTTTTGAGTCTGTTTCTGCCTGGAGCCAGTTACACCAACAAATCTGAATGAAACAACTGTGGTTATCTCATTTTCATGCTTGCTTCCAGTATAAGTCAGTTGTGCCAGAGGATTTGATTGGGCTGACAGTACATCTCGCCTGCTCTCCTGCGCGCCAAACTCATTGCATTAACCTAAGTTTTTCAAAAAAAAAAACCCTTTTCGAACACTGCGGTGATGAAAACAAAGAGGAAGGAATTCCTCGGGTTTTGCAAAACTTTGATCAAATTGAGAAAAGGAGAGGCATGCTAAGCCTTTTTATGAATGAAATCATGCTTGTCGGCATAAGCACTGAGAATGATCCTGGCTTGATCCAGATTGGTCCCACACTATCTTCGGCGCGAGCAATTTATCGCTTTCTTAAAAACTTTCAAAAACAAATGTTTTACGCGGCCGTGTGAGGACCTGTGTGTGATCGCTCTTGAGATTGTGCAGCCTAGGATCGCTCTCAACCTCAAGATTCGACCTGTTGTCTTGAACCTCGAACTCATTCGGAACATTCAACAGTCAACTGTCAGAGGAGGCCTGCGTGACCAGTTTTGAAGCAGCCCTCGAGCAAGAGGCACCGAAGGCGAGTCAAAAGGATTAGATCTCACCAAAAGAAGCTCGTGGAGCAACCATGATGGATTCTTCTGCAAATCATTGCAACAGCCGTTCTCCAAATGTAGAGAGGCTTCAATTTCAAAAAACCATTTGGCATGGACTTGTTACACTTTTACCCTTTGAGAGGCTCGCTGGGCCGAAAACCCGGAAGGGCGACCCAGGCAAAAGTTAGAGCAAGAGAAAAATACAAAAAAAAAAGCAAAAAGAAAAAAAAAGGGAGCAAAAATGCAAAAAAGAAGAGAAGAAATAAAATCAAAAAATCAGAAAAAGAAAAAGAAAAAGAAATCAAAAAAAAAGAAGAAAGAAAAGCTCGCAAGGTCGAAAACCCGCATTGGGCACCTTGGCAAAAGTTAGAGCCTGAAAAGTGAAGGTTAAAATACCCGAGTGTACCTTAACCGAAACTACGTAAGGCTTGATTTCCATGTTTGGGATACGTAGGCAACTTCATCATGAAGTCCAGCCCCCAATGCTTTCATAGCGTCTCAGTCCATACAATGGTTTCAATTTCATCCCAAAGTCCAGTCGCCAACGCCTCCAAGGTGACTGTGTCCATATATTTGTTATAACCGTCTTCATCGTCTCTGTTCAACCACCACCAACGAAGACTGTTTGTGGACTGCTGCGGCATCATCCAAACAAGGGGCAACTTTCCGTTGCCACGAGTCGTCGCAAGCCGCCATTCAAACCAGGGGCAACTTTCCGTTACCGTGCAGCGCCCTTCAAAGCCAGGGGCAATTTTCCATTGCCTCCGATCCGAGGTTGCGCGTCTCAAAGAGTAAGTTCCATGCTCGTTGAGCATTGACTGTTTGTAAAATAGTTTTTGAAAATTTTTACTGGGTTTGACTATTTTCTCGAAAACTGTTCCATTTTTCAAAACTGGACCATTTTCTTGGACCCAAAGAGGAAAATTTTCAGTGCTCATAGCCTGACTTGCATGGTTTTCAAATCAAAAATCGAACAAGTATGTTAATCCGACTCTCATCTTGGTCAAAACTGTTTTAGTAGAAAACCAAAACGAAAAAATAGTTAAAATGATGAACCAGGGGCGCAGTTGAGTCAGGCGTTCTGTTCTTCCCCTGTCGCCAACATACTTGCCAGGAGGGCACTCTACCCACCAAAAGAAATAACTGTGAGCTAACGGCATTGGGCATTAACCCGCAACTTCCTATTCATTCATTGATCACCTCGGGGAGGGACGAAAAATGAGAGAATAAAGAATAGAGAGGTGTAAGTCGAGAGAAAAAGCGAGCCGAAGGGTTTTGAGAGAAAAATCGAGCTTGAGTGCCAGAGTGATGTGAGAATCACAAGTGAGAAAAGGGTGGGAAACAATACCCAGAGCAACTGGCTCCTCGTGATCTGAGGTCCCCTGTCTCCGTTAACGCGTCTGTGTGTCATGTCTTTTGTTTTTGTTTGCCTCAATCTTTGTTTTGAGTCTTTTCCGAGTGTTACTCGATGTGCTTAGGTCGTGTACCCTTTTGTTTGAGTCCTTCCCGCTGTGTTCAGTGGTAGGCTCGATACCCCGGTTTGAAAATCCGTTTTATTTCGAAAAACGTTTATGCCGAGAGTGCTGTGTCATTCTCTACATCTGTGCGAAGTAAAAGAACAAAAAATTGGGGCATCTGAGTGTGCTTCAACTTCAACTGGTCCCGTCTTTGTAGTCCGCCTTGTCAGAATGGACTGTTTGTTCAGGATTTGTTGTGTGCAAAATGAACCAAATGCTGTGCCAAGTGTTGGGTTACGGGCTGTATGCAGATTAATCCCCAGTAGAGTAAGGGCTGTGTGTCCAGAATCAAGCAGTGGGTTGCTTGGGTTATTTTTGTTGTTGGTTGTTTAGTTATCTGATTATTACAGTGCAAGTGTTCAATCTTCAGACAACCAATCAATTTTATTTACATTGAGGTGTAATATGGTATGATGCAATGCAAAGCATGAAATGTAAAGATATACGGATGTAAACACTTTTTCAGATAAAAAGCCTGTTTCATTTCATCATCTTTTCAAGTACACAAGTTTTGGAAACAAAAATCTACCTGCGACAGTACAAAGTATCCTAACTACCAACAAAAAGGAAAAAGTACAAGAAAGAAGAAAAATAACAAAAATCTGTATCCGTGTCAAGCGGCTCCGAGGGCTATCAGTCTGTCCTAGTCCTCTTCCTAGACGAAGGTCCAGGAGCATCATCAGCATCGTCATCAGAGCCCGAGCTAGAACCGCCTCCGGTCTCCTCCTCCGATGACTCCGCCTCCGACTCTGCCTCTGCCTCGGACCCGTCATCGTCATCATCATCATCATCATCATCATCATCGGGGGTCGGCGCCCGAGAACTACTCCCTACATGAGTATGCCCTCCCCTGGTACGGGGACGTGTAGTGTCTCCACGCCCTCCTCGAGCAGGAATAGAAGGCCCAGCCGAAGCGCCACCCACCGGAGGGATCTGGAAGGGAGGCTGAAAAGCATAAAAGGGCAAATACATCAGAATAATGTGAGCAGTTTATCAGTGCAGAATGCAGTACACAGTGTGTAAATGCCGTGGGCAGTTTATCATTGCAGAGTACAGTGTATAAATACAGTGCATGCAGTGTATCAGATACTATGAGACCAATGTATCAGGTGTTGTGTCGTGCATTAGATTACGTGAATCAGCTTATGAGTGGTTTGATACCGTCATCATAAGGTCATAACGGAATACTGTAGAGGGCCAGGAGGTCAAAGGTCCGCTGCAGCATCCCCATCATGGAGGCATTCAACTCCACGGACTGCCGGGTGTACTCGGAGGACGCCTGCAAGAGTATAAGATACATCAGTATTCTGCGGAATATCAAATAAACTGAAACGAAATGCAGATGCAAGATGCAAAATGAAGTAATACATACCGGAGGCAAGTTGGGAATACCGGCTAACTTATGACCAGCCGGGGGAGAAGCAAAGGGGATTAGATCACCCTCTACCCCAATGCCAGTAAGCATCAAGAAGTCGTAAGGGGTCATCGTCATATCCCCTGCGACGGAGAAGTGGAAGGAGTCGGTGGTATCCCACCACCTCTCCGCTAGAGCAGTAAGCAAGGGCCTGTAGGTAGTCAGTCGAGAGAGCCCCCTGCAGAAGATGCCAAAGCCGGCCTCGTCGACGCTGACACGAACCGCATCTAGCAGCTCGAGGTACCAGTCCCGAGCACCGGTGTTCCCATACCCGCGAATGGTATGGGAATCCCCCTGTAATAAAAAACAACAATTGCAAGGCAATATTCAAAACGCAGTTCTAAAAAGCATGTAGGTATACAGCATGTGTGCATGTTTTCGGATTCAAGCAAATACCAGGTGCCGGTGTGCTTACAGTGAACTACAGCGTGTGATGTGTCAGCGTGTTTGGGTGGTTCAGGGCCGATGTAGCACGCGTGCAAGTTTTAACAGATTCAAACAAATACCGGGTGCCGGTGTGCTTACAGTGAACTACGACGTGTGATGTGTCAGTGTGTTCGGGTAGTTCAGTACAGTATAACATGCGTGCATATTTTCAGACTCAAGCCAATACCAGGTACCAGTGTGTATGCAGTGAAATACAGTGTGCGCCGTGTGTTTGGGTGATTCGAAGCCAGTGCAGTGTGTGTGCATGTGTCAGTCTCAAACAGATATCAGTTGCACGTATGTTTACAATCAACTACGGTATACAGCATATCAGATTTAAGCAGTTAAAGAACATAACTAGCTACGGCAGTTTTGCATCCTATATTGCAGAAAGTAAAGCAGAGAAGGAAAGTTACCTCGGAAGCACCGAAGGACAGGTAGGAGGTAGGCTCACGCAGTAGTAGCTCGCGTGGCACGTGCCTCTCGAAGCTCCGGAACTGGCGTAGTTCGTCGAGGAGCATCTCGTGAACTGCAGGCCTGTAGGTCTCCGGATCGAACGGCTGGGTACGGAGTGGCAAGGGCTTGGCCTCAGGGTCCATCTCAAGCTCTGGAGGAGCCCCGCCCTGTGGAAGATCATCCGCCATCTCGAAGGGGGTGTGAAAATGGCCGGAAGGTGGAAAATCGGGCGAGAAGGTAAAAAGTCAACAAAAAGTCAAACCCCGAGAGGGTCGGAAAAGGCCGAAAAAATCAGAGTGCGGAAAAGGCACGGGTATCGAGAAAAACTCGAGGGAAACAAGCCCTGAGTGGCGAAAATCAAGAAAGAAGCACCGAAACAAAGATTTGTTCGGTTGAAAATGTCCGAAACGCGAAGGAGATCGCGAATCAAACAATGAAATGGGAGCTAGAACGCAAGAAAATGAGAGAATCAAGGGAGGAAAATACTCTAGAGAGAGAGAGAGAGGTTTTTCGACCAAGGAGGAGTGAAGAAAATAGGGTTAGAAACCCTATTTTAAAAGACCCGTGGCGAAATGACAATACTGCCCCGATACAGGAATTCTTTGACGGTCGGCCACACTCTTTGCCGGTCAGCAAAATATTGTGCTGATGGAATTGTATGATGGCCGGTGGATGGCCGGTGATGCATTTTGATGGCCGGTGGACATCCGGTGGTCTCCTATAGTGATTTTGGATCCTTCTACACCCTTGTTTGAGTTATTTGTGGGGTTCAGGGCCTTCATTGCTCAAAACAGTGCAAAATAGTGCATTTCCGACACTCAACCGGCCTCCGTTGTGACCTTGGGTCGTGTCTTCTGTGTGTGACACTCGAATTCGTGCAAGGTGTATCCTTTTCGTATCCTTTTGGCTTTTACGAAACTCAAAAGTTGCCCCATGCGTATCGCATATCAATCGCACTGTCTTGTGCACTCGCGTTGTCTAAAATCGCATCTCGTTGCATTTTGCATACATTCAATAAATTCATTGCTTGCGTAGACTGCATGTTTGTAATTAATTTCATTATTTGCGTAGACCGCATGTTAATTTCATTACCTGCGTAGACCGCATGTTTTGCTTGCGCAGACTGCATGTTAGTTACGTTACTTGCGTAGACCGCATGTTTGTAATTAATTTTATTACTTACGTAGACCGCATGTTAATTTCATTACCTGCGTAGACCGCATATTTTGCTTGCGTAGACCGCATGTTAGTTACGTTACTTGCGTAGACCGCATGTTTGTAATCAATTTCATTGCTTGTATAGACCGCATCCTTGTAATCAATTTCGTTGCCCGCGTAGACCGCGTGCTCCACTTATATATCTGTGCCTTCACAGCATTGTTATGCTTCCCATTTGCTTTGCGTTGTCACGCATTTCGAGCACACTATTATGCATGTTGCTAACGATATTGTACCCTTTTATTTGCGTAGACCGCATGTTTTATTTGCGTAGACCGCATGTTTTATTTGCGTAGACCGCATGTTTTATTTGCGTAGACCGCATGTTTTATTTGCGTAGACCGCATGTTTTATTTGCGTAGACCGCATGTTTTATTTGCGTAGACCGCATGTTTTATTTGCGTAGACCGCATGTTTTATTTGCGTAGACCGCATGTTTTATTTGCGTAGACCGCATGTTTTATTTGCGTATTAATTTCATTACTTGCGTGTAGACCGCATGATTGTTCAATTTCATTACTTGCGTAGACCGCATGTTTTATTTGCGTAGACCGCATGATTGTTCAATACTTGCGTAGACCGCATGTTTTGCTTGCGTAGATCGCATGATTGTTCAATTCCATTACTTGCGTAGACCGCATGTTTTATTTGCGTAGACCGCATTCTCTTGTTCAATTTTATTACTTGCGTAGACCGCATGTTTTATTTGCGTAGACCGCATTCTCTTGTTCAATTTCATTACTTGCGTAGACCGCATGTTTTATTTGCGTAGACCGCATGATTGTTCAATACTTGCGTAGACCGCATGTTTTGCTTGCGTAGACCGCATGATTGTTCAATTTCATTACTTACGTAGACCGCATGTTTTGTTTGTGTAGACCGCATTCTCTTGTTCAAATTTCATTACTTGCGTAGACCGCATGTTTTGCTTGCGTGGACCGCATGTTTGTTCAAATTTCATTACTTGCGTAGACCACATGTCTTGTTTGCGTAGACCGCGTATTTGTTCAATTTCATTACTTGCGTAGACCGCATGTTCTACTTGCGTAGACCGCATTCTTATGTTCAATTTCATCGCTTGCGTAGACCGCATGCTTATGATCAATTTCGTTGCCTGCGTAGACCGCGTGCTCCACTTACATCACTGTGCCTTCACGGCATTGTTATGCTTCCCACTTGCTCTGCGTTGTCACGCATTTTCAAAAATATTAATATGCATTGTACCTGTTAAGTTTGTTTTCTTTGCAGGCACGATATTGTATGTACGGTTCATTTGAGGCTGGTGCAACCAGACGAACCGCACAGGTATACAGGACGGTCTAGGAGACCCTAAATCCTCTGAAGGTGCAAGTCCTTCGGTGTTTGTCGTGCCCGAACGATTTTTGATAAGTTGCATTGTGCATGCATCTCAAAAGCCGCGTGTTGTCGCGCATTCCATGCAACATGCATTTTATACATCATTTGCATTTCAAAAAAAAAAAAAAAAAACACATGCATTGTCATGCATCATTAGAACATAGTGCATATTGCATTGTAGTTTGCATGCATTCACTATATCACTTCCATCTATTGCTTGCGCCTTTCCATGATTGAGCTTAGTCTGGTATGTGCCTATACTTCTCACGTCGAAGCATAGTTCAGTGGACCGTTCTATGTTAAACGCGGCTTGTACGTTCCTAGGCAAGATTTGGTTTGACCCGCAGGCCATATCCATTGTATCCATTTCCATTGCATATTTGTAGATATTGCATTGTAGTTTGCATGCATTCATTGCATCGCCCCCGGTTTATGGCTTGCGCCTTTCCATGTTGAGCTTGGTTTGGTATGTGCCCATACTTCTCGTGTCGAAGCATAGTTCAGTGGACCGTTCTATATTAGACATGGCTTGTATGTGTACATGCCTTGCCTAGGCAAGATTTGGTTTGGCCCGCGTGCCATATCCATTGCCATTTTCCCAGCATTATCTGTATATATATTACATTGTAGTGTAATTTTTGCATCTAGCATTAGGATCGTAGTCCTTTCCCCAGCGGGTCGTTTCCCCACTTGTGTCAATCCCCCCCAACACTTGTTCTTGTGTCCATCTACATTACTCATAGTTCAGTAGACCGTTCTATGGTAGACGGACTTGTTACCTCCATCAATCTATTTGACATAGGTATGGTTTCGAACCGCTCATGTTTAGATCATGATTCAATTGCTTTGCATATAGTTTGCATTATTTCAATTACATTGCATCTTCATTTGCATTGTTTGTATATTGCTTTGTATATATTGCATATCATGTTGCATCCATTTTTGCATTGTCATGCATGTTGCTAATAATATTGTACCTGTTAAGTTTGCTTTCTTTTCAGGCACGATATTGTATGTACGGTTCATTTGGGGATGGTGCAACCAGACGAGCCGCACAGGTATTGTATCCCCCAAGTGAGAAGTATCGAGAATTGTATAATTCTCTTACATCCTTTCTGCATGGTAATGTAGTTTAGTGTATGCTAGCTTAAAACTGTCGCATGTTATGCTTCGTTACAGCTTTCTTTGTATGATCATAAGCTATGCC
>NW_021026762.1:577703-739970 GCF_004153795.1 Camellia sinensis | reverse complement strand
CTTCCTATGGAGTCTAAGGCAAATGTGGTGGAACATGCTCCAAAAACCAAGAAACGAAAGTCTTCTAGAGAAAGTTCATCACATGGCTCTAAAGGGGGGGAAATAAAAAGTACAAGTTTAATGGTAAATGTTACATCTGTGACAAAGAGGGACATCAGGCCAAAGATTGTCGTAGCAAAGGCAAAAGCAAAAGAAGATCAAGCAAGAAGCCTGCTCAAGCCCATATGACCGAAGTGGACAATATTTCCAATGGTGTAGATGATATCAATCTTTCTGCAGTTGTTTCCGAGGCTAATCTTGTCGGAAATCCTAAAGAATGGTGGGTGGACACTGGTGCTACTCGTCATATCTGTGCTGACAAAAAGATGTTCGCATCTTATTCTACAGTGGACAATGGTGAACAACTTTTTATGGGCAACTCCTCAACTTCCAAAGTTGAAGGGCAATGGAAGATTATTCTCAAGATGACATCTGGAAAGGAACTCACTCTCAACAATGTGCTGCATGTACCGGACATTCGCAAGAATCTTTTTTCCGGATCTTTGTTAAGTAAGAATGGGTTTAGGCTAGTATTTGATAGTGATAATTTTGTACTTACTAAGAATAGGATGTATGTAGGAAAATATTACATGTCTGATGGCCTTTTCAAGTTAAATATAATGACCGTTGTTCTCTCAGTTATTAATAAAAATATCTTCTTCTTACTTGCTTGAGTCTTCAAATTTATGGCATGGTAGACTAGGACATGTTAATTATGGATCTTTGTGTAGATTAATTAATATGGAATGTTTACCTAAATTTGACATTGATTCAAATCATAAATGTGAAATTTGCGATGAGGCAAAATTATCCAAAACTCTTTTTCATTCAATTGAAAGAAGCACAGAATCACTTGAATTAATTCATAGTAACATTTGTGATTTTACATCAATTCAAACTAGAGGTGGGAAAAAGTATTTTATCACTTTTATAGATGACTATACTAGATATAGTTATGTTTATTTAATTCGAACCAAGGATGAAGCTTTGGAAACTTTCATTCAATATAAGAATGAAGTTGAAAATCAACTTGGTAAGAAAATCAAGAAACTTAAAAGTGATAGAGGTGGTGAATATGAATCACCTTTTGGTGAGTTTTGTAGAGAACATGGAATAATTCATCAAACCACTGCTCCTTACTCACCTCAGCAAAATGGAATTGCGAAAAGAAAAAATAGGACTTTAAAAAAAATGATGAATGTCATGTTAATAAGTTCTGGATTACCTCAGAACTTGTGGGGGGAAGCAATACTTTCTGCTAATTATATACTTAATAAAGTACCCCGAAAGAAAATGAATCAAACACCTTTTGAATTGTGGCATGGAAGAGTATCATCCTACAAATACTTAAAAGTGCAGGGGTGTTTGGCTAAAGTGGCTATTCCTAATCCTAAAAAGACTAAGATAGGTCCTAAAACCATTGATTGCATTTTCATTGGTTATGCCAAGAATAGTAGTGCATATCGATTTTTATTCAAAAATCAGAACACACCGAAATACATGTAAATACTATTATAGAGTCTCGAAATGCATCTTTCTTTGAACATGTATTTCCAAACAAGACTGAACAAGAGACTAGTAACAATAAAAGATCTCATGATGCTATTACTAGTCAGGATCAAGAGCATGATCAAGAACAAGGGCAAGAGTTAGATCAAAATTAGGAAGAGGAACCTAGGCGTAGTAAACGTACGAGAACCTCAAAATCTTTTTGTCCAGATTTCCTAACATTTTTGTTAGAAAATAAGCCTTTAACTTTTAAAGAGGCTATGTCCAGTCCAGAAGCTCCTTTTATGGAAAGAAGTTGTCAACAGTGAAGTTGAATCTATCTTGCAAAATCACACTTGGGAATTAGTGGACTTGCCACCAGGTTGTAAACCTCTTGGGTACAATTGGATTTTCAAAAGGAAAATGAAAGCGGATGGATCAATTGACAAATACAAGGCAAGACTTGTGGTCAAAGGATTTAGACAAAAAGAAGGTCTTGATTAATTTGACACATACTCGCCGGTTACTAGAATAACATCCATTAGAATGTTAATTGCTATTGCGTCTTTGTACAATCTAGAAATTCATCAAATGGATGTGAAAACTACTTTCTTAAATGGTGAGCTAGATGAAGAAATTTGCATGGAACAAGCAGAAGATTTTTCTGTTTCAGGAAAAGAAAAGAAAGTATGTAAATTGGTTAAATCATTATATGGTTTAAAACAAGCGCCAAAACAATGGCATGAGAAATTTGACAAGGCAATGATGTCAAATGGATTCAAAATTAATGAGTGTGACAAATGTGATTACATTAAAAACACAGACAAAGGTTATGTCATTGTATGTCTTTATGTGGATGATATGCTCATCATAGGTAGTAATAATGGCATGATTAAAACTACCAAGAAAATGTTGAATAAACATTTTGACATGAAGAACATGGGCATTGCTGATGTAATTCTTGGTATGAAAATTATCAAAACATCAGAAGGTTATGCTTTGTCACAATCTCTTTACATTAAGAAAATACTTGACAAATTCAGCAAAGATGATGATCATCTTGCTAGAACACCTGTAGATGGTAATTTGTTTTTATCTAAGAATGTACAGGAAAGTATTTCTCAATTAGTGTATGCCCAAATTATTAGAAACGTAATGTACTTGATAAACTGCACTCGCCCTGATATAGCTTATGCAGTAAGTAAATTAAGTAGATATACGAGTAACCCAGGAGTAGAACACTGGAAAGCAATTATAAGGGCTCTAAGATACCTCAGGTTTACTCGTAACATTGGGCTTAATTATACTAGATATCCAGCAGTACTTGAAGGATACTGTGATGCAAATTGGATATCAGATACTAAAGACTCAAAGTCCACCAGTGGGTATGTCTTTACTTTTGGTGGTACGGCTGTATCTTGGAAATTTTCCAAACAGACTTGTATTGCTAGGTCTACTATGGAATCAGAATTCATAGCTTTAGATAAAGCAGGGGAAGAGGCAGAATGGCTTCGCCACTTCCTTGAAGATGTAACGCCCCCAAAATATTACAATAAAGATAACTCATATGCGGAATAAATATGAGAAATAACATACTTTCATACATCAGAGTTCACTATTTAACAAACAATTAAATGCCTTGTAGGCTTTCATCTTTCCAAGACATTGTTTGGTTACACAAATTGAATCTCACTCATTACATCTTAAGCCCTTGGCTTTACAAATAACAAGCATGCACACATAAAGAATAAATAGGAAACTCTTGCTTTCCGAGAGTCCATCCATGCTATTGCCTTGGAGGTAACACCTCACCTGCACCTAAAAATGATATTCCCGTATAGGGTGAGCTAACAGCCCAGTAGAAATAATCTAATACAATTTATGAAGTTTAGAAAAGGTATAAATACCATGTATATAAACAATACCGATATGGAAGCATCCAAAAGGCCTACATATCCATATGTTACTGAGGCCAATCTTATTCCATGTTCCATCTATTCATTTCCAATTCATATACACTACTCAATTCATGAGTTAAATTCATTATCTTTTAACAACCAAATAAGACTATAACTCAATGGTTTCCAATTATGCAAAACACATATAAACACTTCAAATCTGTCATTTTATGGATATTTCATCCGAATGAATCGGCACCCATGTATATTTTCTCAAATATGACATTTTATGGATATTTCATCCGCAGGAATCGGCACCCATGTATATTTTCTCAAATATGCCATTTTACGGATATTTTGTCCGCGGGAATCGGCACCCATGTATGTTTTCTCAAATCGGCACCCATGTATGTTTTCACCCGGGACACTCCGGCCAACTTGCTTTCAGTGGAGTCCATCCCCTTTCTCCTCCCAAATAAACATACATATACAATGCATTTATAAACATAGTCATATGCAATGACAACCAACATTTGATTAGCATTAAATCGCCTAATCTTTATGCAATTTCTACAACAATCATAGTTATCCTCCACTGATAGCCCAATACATTTATCTCTAAACAAATATTCAAAATTTCCATAGGTGAGATAATACATATCCAATATCACCATTTATATCAATAATCATCCAATTTAACATATTCAATGTTAATTCCAATTATTTATACAAAGTAATCATTTATTCAATTTAGGGCAAAAATCCCTCGTTTTCCAATAATAACCCAAATACCCAAAATCAACTATTTTGGTACACCAAGAGTTTATATTCAACCCCAAACATCATTCATCTCATATACATCAAAACCCCTCTTTTCATTTTACACGCAAATCTTAGATTTGTCCAAACCACAACCAAATCTTATCATCTATACACAATAGCAAATAACTAAGCTAAAAACCATACTAGAGTGTAGAAAATCTCTATCTCAAGTGTAGAAGAAGAAAAGAGTTGAAACCCCAAAATCAACAACGATGAAACTCGATCTCCACCGCACACAACAAAGCCCTCGAGAAATTACACTACTTTGGCGAAGGAACTATGGCCAAAATCCCAATGGATTTGAAGAAATCAAAGGAAGAAGATGGTTTCTAGAGAGAGAGGCTCTAGATCTGGATATTTCTAAGTTTTAGAGAGAGAGAGAGGATGGCAAAAAGTGATTTGAAAAGCAACATTCGCGACCAGATAAAGCACGGTCCGCTCGAGCGTGGAAATCCCCACTCGAGCGAAAGACACAGATTCTCGCTCGAGCGTGAAACCCTAGGCTCGAGCGTGAAATAAGCTCTCCCAGTATTTTTGCAGACACAGGTCAAAGTGCAGGAACCAAACATTCAAATGCATCTTGCATTTTTGTTTTGAGGGGCACTGCCCCCTGGACCCTCGCGAGCTGACCAGGCAGTTCGATCCCTGCCAGGGCGCTGCAATTGGACCCGCGAAGGGGCGCTGCCCCCTCGACCCCAGACCAGCCCAGTCGAAGTGGCAAAACATAAAAGAATGATCGAAACCGGGATTGCTACAAAAGATATTCCAATGTGGCCGAAACCGGTGCCTGCTATATGCATACATTGCGATAGTCAATCAATAATAGATAGAGCACAGAGTCATATGTAGAACGGTGAGTCACGACACATTCGTCGTCGACATAACACCGTGAGACAACTACTCTCTAATGGAATTATTTCCATCGAATATGTGAAGTCTAAAGACAACATAGCAGATCCACTAACCAAAGGGTTAGTAAGAGAGTTAGTTGAGAATTCATTGAGGGCAATGTGACTAAAGCCTATTAAATAAGAGTTACCACAACGGCAACCCAACCTAGTTGACTAGAGATCCCAAGATCTAGGTTCAAAGGGATAACCGAGTTGTGAATGACTCAAAAGGATTACTGGGGAGTCCAAACTCCTACCAATTTCTAGGGTGAAATAAGTGATGACTGCAGAGATTTAGGTTAAGTAATACTTTTAATGATTCTTATATCTAGGTAAACCTAGTGGAGTATGGCAGGATACTCTTCATAAGAATCACCTATGTGAGTGTGAACTGGGTCGATTCTATGAGATTTGTGAAAGGCTATAATTCTCTAGAGTACTCATGAAAGACCAGGTTGTTCAGGGCCAAAATAAACACAATAGTGAAAACTAAACTGTGTCAAGGGATATACTGTGTGAGTTCTATTGTCTTGGTTTACACAAACGACTGAACAGTTCAAGACATCATGTTCATTGGTTAGCTAGTAAATCCGATAGCGTCTCACAAGGGAAGGTTCAAAGCCAAAAGCTACCTATCATTTGCAGAATATTTCCAATTTCTATACTCTCTGTAATTAGATCATGTTGTTGCATTTTCTCTCCGTCAAGTTCCATTCATGTGGGGGATTGTTGGAAAATTGGTTTATATAAGGCTTATTTTGGGCCAACTTTGAGCCCAAAATTGAGTGGGCCCCAAATGTCTTTTGGGATGGGTCTGAAGAGGTGAAGTGTTCCTTGCCGTGTGGTAAGTCACACGGTGAAGACGATTCGTCAAAACCATTTATGAGTGAATGGGAAGTTGACGTCGTTTTCAGGTTCGAGGAATGGATATTTAAAGATTTAAATGTGGGTTTCCTTTTAATGGGTTGTCCCACATTGAAACTTTAAGAGAGCTTTTATGTGTATATAAACTCTAGCCTACAACACTTGGGTTGGGCCCCAAGGGGCATCCCAAGTTTGTAGAAAGGAAGAGTTATGGATAAAGTGAACCTTAGCCCAAACCACCACACACGTGCGCCGCTATCTCTGTCCGGCCATGCCGGGCGCGGGTGTGGGTTATGGGTCAGGTCGGTTCTTGTATTAATTTTTTGGACAAAATTTATTTGAATCTTTCCCAAATTTTCTTGGGGGAAAAATTAATTTTGTAATTCGAATTTGAATTTGAATTCAAATTCTTGTCCAAAAGTTATGCCTCTTTATGTCCGAATTTCCTACAGTAACTGCCGAACAGTTTCTAACAGTTTCAGATCTGTTAAACTTGACTGTTATCAACTTCTGCAGTTAACCCGTTGAAATCAAATTGCAGATCTGTCCAATTCAAAATAGCACCTGTTCAAATTCAAATCTAAATCTGTTGGACAGATTCACACCTGTTCGGACAGGTGTTGTTGTGCCTATAAATCCAGCAGTGTTAAAGCATCCGAAAATCTGTCTGAATTTTATTTCTCTTGCTATTCAGATTTAACTATTTGCATTATTTCTTCATATTAGTTTTAGAATAATGAGAGTATAGAACACATGGTTCTAGTTCGCCGGAAAAATTTGTTTGGAGTGCTACCACAAATTTGTGAAGATCATTGTATCCTGGGAGATAGACGCCACTCAACCGTAAGCACCGTAGCGGGGCGAATCTGTCTTAAGAACAGAGTGTCACACACTCGACTTGGTTTTTTTTTTTTTTAATTCAGTTCGATAAATAAATTCGGTACGTTATTTATTTATTTGTATGGTTTTGTTTCAGTTTATTTTATTTACATAAAAGATTGTTTGAACATATCCTTGTGCTACTTCATGGTCAAAAAATAAAGGAAGAAATAAATTTTAAAAAGAGGATTAAGATCTCTGGACTTCGGAGTACATATGGCATGAAGAATAACAGCTGATACATGGGTCTAATGCGCATTTAATGTGTGAATGAGTTACATGACAAATGAAAAACTTTAGGCAGTTTATTACCACAGCAAATTACAAGCATCACCCATGAATCAGCGTTAAGTTGAATAGAAAAATGAAAAGTGAAAGCTAAATTCAAGGATAAGAAAAGAACAGAAACACATGAGAAAGTAACCAAAAATTTCCTTAATAAATGGACATGTCACAAATTTGTTGAGAAGGTTGAACACGATACTATCTCCAGGTTTGATATCCTGAATTTAAAGGTTGCTGTTTGTTTGGATGGATTAGATAACAGAGAATTATAATTCATTGAATTGTTAATCCTGGAATACATAATCCTTAGACTATTTAGTTGGAAAAGATGTGTATCTCATGTTTGTTTTCTCATAGGAGATATGTGAAAATGACTATTCTAATGAATCCAATGTTTAGTTGAAATATTATGAAGAAAAATAAATGCTTAAATGACTATGTTACACTTTTCAATTGTTTATTGAGTAATAGCAATACTAAATATGTTTTTAATATATATATATATTCTTTTTGCTAGAACTTTCAAAAAATTGAATAAATAAAATATCAATAAAAATTAAATAAATTTATTATATTTTCTAATTGAGACTTTTAAATTTATTTTATTTTACTAAGTACAATACATAACGAAACCAAACAATTTGTTTATGTGATAGTGGGAAAAAAAAAATTGAATCTTTATCCCACCATTTGAAAAATTTTGAAAAAAAAATTAAGATAAATGTACTTGGGGGCAAAAGTGTCTTTTTATAATTTAATCCCCAATGGGATTTCTATCTCACTATTTCTATCCCACCTTCCCCCTCCCTCCCTCCCTCCTTGGATACAACAATCTCACATATAAATGACATGAACTTCCGATTAAACTCCTAATCCAGCCAACTAATTTTCAACTACCCTCCTTGGATACAACAATCTCACATATAAATGACATGAACTTCCGATTAAACTCCTAATCCGGCCAACTAATTTTCAACTAAACACCGGACTCCTCCATAAAATGAACACAAAGTCCAATCTCCCCTTCAATCCTTTGAAAAAAACACCCGGATAGTTCAACCTCAGATATCAAAACACCCCCAAACTTCCAAAAAATCTTCTTTCAAAGAGTCATAAAAATAAAGAAAAGAAAAACTTTTCCATGTGCAATGTTTTTTTGTTAAAATCCCTGAAACAAGACTTCCATGCCTAAATTGTCACACCTATCAAATTTCACATAAACTTGGCATACAGAATCAGTAAGAGCACATCATGTCATCATGCATTATAGATTTTGAAGATTATTTCAAATGCGAACGAGTGAATAAGAGAGAGAGAGAGAGAAAGAGAGAGCAAAGCAGTGAAAAAAATAAAAAATAAAAAAGCAGCACATCAAATCCACTTGTGAAAGCAAAACAAAGCAACAAATTATATGGAAGATATAACAAAAAGAAAAATGATTGGAAGCTCTAATAAAAAAACTCTAACCAGTTTTAATAGGGGTGAGTCTCCATGTTTTGGTCTTGATTTTTTTTTTTTCCCTACTACATCATTAGAGCTTAATTAAAATTTCAAAATTAGGAAATGATTCCTAACCAAAAAGTGACAATTATACAATATAGCGTTGTTGAGATGGTGAGAGGAAATTTTTAAAGAATGCTACTAGAGTTTTTGGATCCACCACACCACACCCTCTCCTTTCACAATTCTGATTCACACATTGTATGTCCTGCTTGGATGATGTGCTATTGGAGGGTTCAAGGAAAGTACTCATATGGGATACTTTTCCATTTTTCAAATCTTTAAATTAATGTTGTGATATTGGAGGGTTCAAGGAAAGTACTCATATGGGATACTTTTCCACTTTTCAAATCTTTGAATTAATTTTTTTTTTTTGGTGAATAAGACATAAAATAAAACAAAAAAATTGGCCAAATACTTACTATTCATTGTCAATTAGCTTGTCTTTATTATCAAAGTGGTTGTAACATGTGGTTGAATCGCTAGAATACAAATCTAAACTTGGTGGGACAAGTTATGGAATCCTAAATATATAACCTCATATAGGTTACGTTTGAATTGTCAACGAGGAGTCATTACTAAATAATTTTAAAGTAAAATTATTCTGTAATTTTCTTTCTTATCAAGTACATGATAAATTATTTTGTCCGAAACTAGATAATATGTTGAGATGACACTTTGGTCACAACTAAAATATGATAGTTAGCTTGAGATAATTTATCTATTCTAATTTTGACTGTTAATAAAATTTCTTTCACAACATCATAACCAAGAAAACAATGAGATGGCTTCGTGACTTCACTATTTTTTTTTGAGCAGATCGTGACTTCACTATTATTAAGAGCATCTTTGATCATTACTTCTTTTCTTCTTCTTTTTTTTCCATTAAATTTGTGTGAAAATTTAATTAAAACGTTGATCTAATATGAAACATTCTAATTCTTTCTTACATTTTTTTTTTTTGCATTAATTTTTTTTTTTAAATTTCAAACTTATCCTAAAAAATATATGTTTTAACCATTTTTTATGAAAGAAAATCATCTCCAATTTTTTGTTTTTTGTTTTTTTTTTTTTTTTTGGCAATACATTATCATGAGCTGCATAACTACTTCATATATAAGAGGTAATTCCTCTGCTGGAAAATGGCATTGTAAAATCTTATTTTTTGTTGACTTTGAGCATTAGTTAAGGTAGAATCCAAGCTTTATTTTTAATGTTACTAATTGGATTCATGTTTAATGCTACGTAGTGAATAACATCGTGTATTTGGTTGCTTAAACCCATTTCTGAATGAATGAGAATTCAATACGCATTTTGGGGTTCGTGGAAATGGCTTTAGGTGGGTTTTCTACATATTTGTGAAATGTGTTTGTCCCATATTGGAAAGACTTAAGGATTTATATAGGTATATAAACTCTAACTTGGGATACTTGGGATGGGGCTAAAGGGATACCTAAGTTTGTGGAAGGGTGAGATTCTAGACCCATTGGACCCAAAACAAAACACACGTGCGAGCCGCCGCCGCCGATCGGTCGGCTGGGCTGGGCTAGGCTGGGCACGGATGTGTGGTGTGAGGTTGGGTTCGGCTTGTCAGACCCAATACTTATCTTTTTGGGCCAAAAACATTTGTATTTGATTTATTTAATTTTGAATTTTAGTTTCAAATTTCAAAATAAACTTGCCCAAATTTTTTCTCTACCTTAACAGGTTCATACCTGTTAGAATCCACCCGAACAGGTTCATACTTGTTGAAATTCCACTCAAACAGATCTGTTTCTATTCAAATCTATCCAAATAGGTTTCCTACCTGTTAAATCTGTCCGAATAGGTTTTCTATCTGTTGACACCTATTCTAAAAAGCCACGTCTTCTCCTATAAATAGCTTGTCATTCCAACATTTCATTCCATTGAATTTTCCGTGAGCATTTCGTCTTTCTTCTTCTGTTTGTCTCTATGCCCCCGCATCTGTCTATCATTTAGTTTCAAAGAAAATGGAAGAGAGAGTCACAACATAGTTTTGGTTTGCCAAACTTGAGTTTGCAGTGCTACAAATCAAGTGTTAGTCGTTGCATCTTGAAAAGTAAACACCGGTAAATCTCAAAGCACCGGAGCGAGGGCAAAATCTACTTTAAGGAGATTGTGTCCAATACAAGCATCGACTTATAATTTCTTTAAGCAATTAATTCAGAATTTAATTTATATAATTATTTTCTAAATTAATTATTTTTATTTTGTTGTTTATTTTATTTATACATTTATTTACACATACACACATCCACTGTGGGTGTAACAATCTTAAAGTAAAATTTCGTTTTTATTATTTGTGTGTTAGATAGACGAATATTTTGTTTCGGGAAATTAAATAGTAGTAATATACTGTTTAATAATTTCTTTGATAACATAGTAGTCATATATTGTTTATCATTGGAATTTTGTTACAAAATATTATTCTGTATATTTTGTGTGTAAATTCTTTTTTGTATAAAATTTGTAATTGGTGCATTATTATTTCATCAGAAATATGACTACTGAAACAAAGAGTACTGAGACTGTTTTTGGAGGAACTGATAGTGCGGCTCAGAATTAAGGAGGACAATTGTGATTTTGACAAGAAGTTAAGAAACCATGTCATGCAGGCTAAAGCAAATGTTGTGGAACATAGACAAAGGTCAAAATTCAACAACAAGAAGTGGAAGTTTGATGGCAATGGTCCCAAACAGGGATTCACTAGTAAGATCAATAAAGGGGTCAACAACAGGATAAACAAGAGGTTCAAAGGCAAGTATTTTGTGTGCGGCAAAGATGGACATCGCACTAAGAATTGTCACGTTCACAAAGATAGAGAGAGTGCAAGCAAAAAGCTAGCACAAGCCAATATAGCCGAGGATTTTTCTCTTTCCGATGGAGTGGCAGACATCAATCTTGCTGCAGTAGTTTCTGATGCAAATTTGGTGGGTAATCCCAAGGAGTGGTGGGTGAATACTAGAGCAACCCGCCATATCTATGCAGATAAGAAGATGTTCACAACCTACAAAGTGGTGGAAAATGGAAAATAATTTTTTTATGGGAAACTCCTCCACATCAACTATGGAAGGACAAGGAAAGATTGTACTGAAAATGACCTTGGGAAAAGAACACAATCTTAATTATGTATTCCATGTGCCAGAAATTCGCAAGAATTTGATTTCTGGGTCATTATTAATCAAAAATGGGTTTAGACTAATCTTTGAATCTGACAAAGTTGTACTCTCTAAGAGTAAAATGTATGTGAGGAGAGGTTACATGAGTGATGGGCTTTTTAAGCTTAATGTATTAACTGTTGTACCAAATTTGGCTTTAATAATAAGAACACATTTTCTGTTTATATTGTTGAATCTTCTTTTTTATGGCATAATAGATTAGGACATATTAATTTTAATTCTTTCCGTAGACTTGTTTCTTTAGAATGTTTGCCAAACTTAGAGTTTGATCCTAATCATAAATGTGAGATTTCTGTTAAGACAAAACTCACTAAGGCATCATTTAATAAAGTAGAAAAAAGTACTGAACCTCTAAGTTTAATTCACACAGATATCTGTAATTTAAAATTTGTTCAAACTAAAGGAGGTAAAAAGAACTTTATTACCTTTATTTATTATTGCACCCGATATTGTTACGTTCACTTATTGAGAAGTAAAGATGAGGCCTTAGAAGCTTTAAAACAATATAAGCTTGAGGTTGAAAATCAACTTGGCAAAACTATTAAGGAGTGAAAAGTGATAGAGGTTGTGGGTATGATACATCATTTGAGGAATTTTGTTCTGAACATGGTGTTATTCACCAAACCACTGCACTCTATTCTCTTCAATCAAATGGAGTTGTTGAGAGAAACAATCAAACTCATAAAATGTTGATTAGTTCAGGGTTACCTCAGAACATGTAGGGGGAGGCGATTTTGTTTACTAACTTTATCCTTAACAGGGTACCCCACAAGAAAATCAATCAAACATCTTGTGAAGTATGGAAAGGTCGACGACCTACCTACAATTACCTCAAAGTGTAGGGGTGTTTGGCCAAAGTAGCAATCCCTAGTCCTAAAACAACTAAAATAGGACAAAAAATCATTGATTGTGTGTTTATTGGTCATGCAAATAATAGTAGTGCATATAGATTTTTAGTTCATAGATCTGAAAATCTTGATATGCATATAAACACTATTATAAAGTCAAGGAATGCGTCATTTTTCAAACACATTTTTCCTTACAATGAAACTTAAGAGACAAGTTCAAATAAAAGAACTTTTGATTCTGCTATGGGTGGCAGTAAAGACCAAAATGATAATAAAGCAGATCAACCTAGACGTAATAAGAGGGCTAGGATCTCTAAGTCATTTGGTCCAGATTTTTTAACATATCTGTTAAAAAATAAGTCTCAAAACTTCAAGGAAGCAATGTCAAGTCCTGAAGCTCCATTATGGAAACAGGTTGTGAATAGTGAAATTGAATCTATTTTACAAAATCATACTTGGAAACCGGTGGATCTTCCACCAGGGTGTAAACCTCTTGGATATAAGTGGATATTCAAGAGAAAAATAAAAGCAGATGGTTCAATTGATAAATACAAGGCTAGGCTTGTTGTTAAGGGATACAGGCAGAATGAAAGCCTTGATTATTTTGACATCTATTCACCAGTGACAAGAATAACATCTATTCGCATGTTAATTGCGATTGCAGCTTTGTATAATCCGGAGATACATCAAATGGATGTTAAAATAGCCTTTTTGAATGGCAAGTTAGATGAGGAAATCTATATGGAACAACCGGAAAGGTTTCAAGTTCCCGGCCAAGAGAAAAAAGGTTTGTAAACTTGTCAAAACCCTTTATGGATTAAAACAAGCTCCAAAATTTGATCATGTTATACTTTTTGATGGTTTTAAGATAAACAAATGTGACAAATGCATCTATGTTAAACACACAGACAAAGGATATGTCATAGTTTGTATTTATGTGGATGACATACTCATTATTGGAAACAATATTGACATGATTAAATCCACAAAGAAAATATTGAAGAAAAAGTTTAACATGAAATATCTAAGAGTAGCAGATGTAATTCTAGGAATAAAAATTACTAGAACATTTGAAGGATATGCTTTATTTCAGTCTCATTATGTTGAGAATATTCTGAAGAAATTTGGAAAGCATGATGACTATCCAGCTGAAACACCTGTTGACATTAGTCTTCATTTGTCAAAAAATACAGGTGCAGGCATATTGCAATTAGAGTACTCTCGGATAATCGAAAGCTTGATGTATTTAATGAATTTCACTAGGCCAGATATAGCCTATGTTGTAAGCAAATTAAGCAGGTACACAACTAATCCAGGGTTGATCATTGGAAAGCGATAATAAGGGTACTTAGGTATCTAAGACATAGCTAGAATTATGGTTTACATTATACCAAATATCCAGCACTACTCGAGGGGTACAGTGATGCAAATTGGATATCGGATACTAAAGACTCAAAATCCACTAGTGGATACGTCTTTACCGTGGGAGATGCTACAGTCTCTTGGAAATCCTCCAAGCAGACATCCATAGCAAGGTCTACAATGGAATCTGAGTTTATTGTATTAGATAAAATATGAGAAGAAGTGGAATGGCTTTGTAATTTCTTAGAAGACATTCCAATACAGCCTAAACCTGTGCCAGCTATATGCATTCACTGTGATGGTGAAGCAGCAATAGAACGGGTACAGAATCATATGTATAACGGTAAGTCTCAAAACATTCGTCGAAGACATAATACCGTTCGACATTTGCTCTCACATGAAATAATTTCCATAGAATATGTAAAGTCAATCGAGAATGTTGCGGATCCATTGACTAAAGGGCTAGCAAGAGAGAAAGTGTACCATTTAACGAGGGGAATGGGACTAAAGCCTATTACTTAAAAGTCGCCACAATGGAAACCCAACCTAGTTGATTGGAGATCCCAAGATCTAGGTTCAGAGGGACAACCAAATTATGGATGACTTCACGTAACACTAAGGAGGTTTTCTCCTACTCGTTTCTATGATAAGAAGAGTGATACATGCAACGTTAGTAGGATAAGCTTTGCTTTTAATGATTCTTATAGCTTAGAAATCCAAATGGGGTATAGCAGGATACTCTTAATAACAAGTCACCTATATGAGTATGAATTGGGCCGGTTTTATTAGAATTAAGAAGACTAAATTCTCTAGAGCACTCATGAATTACCAGGTGTTGTTCAGTGCCAAAATGAACATAACATTAAGAACCAAACTGTGTCTGCAGATACACTATATGCAGTCTATTGTCTTGGCTTACACAAATAGCTAAACAGTTCAAGGCATCGCGTCCACTGGTTAGCCAGTAAGTTCGATACGCTTTCACTAGAGGATGTTCAAAGCCAAAAGCTACCTATCTCGATGTGGTGTATCTTCTTAATGTACTCTTTCTTTGTCTGCATTTTGTTGCATGTCCGTTATTGTGAATTCCATTCATATGGGGGATTTTTGGAAAATGACTTTGTAAAACCTTATTTTTTTCTAACTTTAAGCATTAATTAAGGTAAGACCCAAGCGTTATTTTTAACGTTACTAATTTGGTTCATGTTTAATACCGCGTAGTGAATAACATCGTGTATTTGGTTGCTCAAAACCATTTTCGGATAAATGAGAATTCAACGTGCATTTTCAGGTTCGTGGAAATGGTTTTAGGTGGGTTTCTTACACATTTGTGAAATGTGCTTGTCCCACATTAGAAAGGCTTAAGGATTTATATTGGTATATAAACTCTAGCTTGAGATACTTGGGAAGAGCCCTAAGAGGTACACAAGTTTATGGAAGGGTGAGGTTATGGGACAAGTGGGCTAGACCCATTGGACCAAAAACAAAACAAACGCGCACGTCGCCGCTACCGTCCATCTGGTAGGTCAGGCAGGCTAGGCTTGGCTTGGGCTTGGGCTTGGGCTTGGGCTTGGGCACGGGTGCGTAGTATAAAGTGTGAGGTTGGGTTGGGCTTGTCCGACCCAATACTTATCTTTTTGGGCAAAAAACATTTGTATTTGATTTATTTAATTTTGAATTTTAGTTTCAAATTTCAAAATAAATCTGTCCAAATTTTTTCCTCCACCTTAACAGGTTCATACCTGTTGAAATTCCACCCGAACAGATCTGTTTTTATTCAAATCTAGTTTTTCTACCTGTTGAATCTATTTGAATAGGTTTTCTATCTGTTGACACCTGTTCTGAAAAGCCACTTCTTCTCCTATAAATAGCTTGCCATTCCAACATTTCATTCTATCTAATTTTCCCTGAACATTTCGTCTTTCTTTTTCTGTTCGTCTTTGTGCTCCTGCATCTGTCTACTATTTAGTTTCTAAGAAAAGGAAAGAAAGAGTTACAGCATAGTTTTGGTTCGCCAGACTTGAGTTTGTAGTGCTGCAAATCAAGTGTTAGTCGTTGCATCTTGGGAAGTAAATGTTGATAAATCTCGAAGCACCGGAGCGATAGTGAAATCTACTTTAAGGAAATTGTGTCCACTACAAGCCTCGACTTATAATTTCTATAAGCAATTAATTCAGAATTTAATTTATATAATTATTTTCTGAATTAATTATTTTTATTTTGTTGTTTATTTTATTTATACATTTATTTACACATACACGGATCCACTGTGGGTGTAACAAGATATCAAGCATGACAACACACAAGATATGAGTGTTCAGCATCGCAATCTTGAGATTATATATATGAGTGAATGATACAAGAATGCTATAAGATATGAGTAATTATTAATCTTCATCCTCACTCTCACCCTCATTCTCATCAAGAATACAAATATGAGTGAAGCAAATATGTTCTCTATAATCATATTGGAGTTATAAATGTGAGAAAACATGATTGAACAAAGTGGGAAAGAAGAATGACAAGGTCTCAAAATGTTATAAGCCTTGGTTCGCAACAAAATAAATTTGTCTAAAACGTTATGAGTTGTCATTACCAATGAAGTAAATTTGTCTCAAAATGTTATAAGCCTTGGTTCGCAACAAAATAAATTTGTCTAAAACGTTATGAGTTGTCATTACCAATGAAGTAAATTTGTCTCAAAATGTTATAAGCCTTGGTTCGCAACAAAATAAATTTGTCTAAAACGTTATGAGTTGTCATTACCAATGAAGTAAATTTGTCTCAAAATGTTATAAGCCTTGGTTCGCAACAAAATAAATTTGTCTAAAACGTTATGAGTTGTCATTACCAATGAAGTAAATTTGTCTCAAAATGTTATAAGCCTTGGTTCGCAACAAAATAAATTTGTCTAAAACGTTATGAGTTGTCATTACCAATGAAGTAAATTTGTCTCAAAATGTTATAAGCCTTGGTTCGCAACAAAATAAATTTGTCTAAAACGTTATGAGTTGTCATTACCAATGAAGTAAATTTGTCTCAAAATGTTATAAGCCTTGGTTCGCAACAAAATAAATTTGTCTAAAACGTTATGAGTTGTCATTACCAATGAAGTAAATTTGTCTCAAAATGTTATAAGCCTTGGTTCGCAACAAAATAAATTTGTCTAAAACGTTATGAGTTGTCATTACCAATGAAGTAAATTTGTCTCAAAATGTTATAAGCCTTGGTTCGCAACAAAATAAATTTGTCTAAAACGTTATGAGTTGTCATTACCAATGAAGTAAATTTGTCTCAAAATGTTATAAGCCTTGGTTCGCAACAAAATAAATTTGTCTAAAACGTTATGAGTTGTCATTACCAATGAAGTAAATTTGTCTCAAAATGTTATAAGCCTTGGTTCGCAACAAAATAAATTTGTCTAAAACGTTATGAGTTGTCATTACCAATGAAGTAAATTTGTCTCAAAATGTTATAAGCCTTGGTTCGCAACAAAATAAATTTGTCTAAAACGTTATGAGTTGTCATTACCAATGAAGTAAATTTGTCTCAAAATGTTATAAG
Organism: Camellia sinensis; assembly: GCF_004153795.1. NCBI lineage: Eukaryota > Viridiplantae > Streptophyta > Magnoliopsida > Ericales > Theaceae > Camellia > Camellia sinensis. The sequence continues at coordinate 722,331 of NW_021026762.1, read as the reverse complement.
CCTTGGTTCGCAACAAAATAAATTTGTCTAAAAAAAATTATATTGCAAACCACGCTTCAATGTAAACCTGACACATTGTAGATATCTCATTTTGACCGATCATAAGGACTTAGGCACTTAAATGCTTCCCAATAATGAAATGGTGAATTTTAACTTTAGAAATGCTTCGAAGTGCTGAGAGCTACTGCATCACCCGATTTTCATCCAAAATCATTTTTTTCTTTCAAAAATAACCATTTTGCATCCGAACCTATTTGTATCCGAAGCCTACCTTTTTGGTCTCTTTCAGAGACACAAGGGAGGGGGGGAGTTTCAATTAAGTTCGAATTGATGAAAACTTCAAAAGTGTTAGCTGAGTTTTCATCAAAAGTGTCAATTGGGTGTTAATTAAGGTTTCTTAGGCAACAAGTTAGCCTAGGAGCATAATAGTGGGTTTAGGGTCAAGTGGGCCCATGGGTTAACTAAGACACGGCCACACTTGGCAGGTCATCCCACACTAGCCCTCACCTAGCTGCATATCTCGTTCCCGGCTACAGAATGTGCTAGGTGCCACTATATATAGGTGGTGCGACCGTATGTGAGGATGCAGAGTTGCACCTTGTTCCGACTAGTAGAATCTCTTATTTCGTTTGGGATTGCTAATTGATTAACATGGGAGGCACCGTAAGAAAGAGAGGAGGCAACCCTAGGACGTCTAGGATTAGCCTTTAGGGTTGCTCATGCCTATAATACACCTCATTGCCTCACTTTTTGAGGATCCCAAGAGTTAGAGTTGAAAAGATAATGTGAAAGGACTAGGAAACTTAAGAGTTTCATCATTTAGCCGCAAATCATAAATTCTAACCCTAATGCAACAGCAAAACAACACCTGAAAGTAGATCTAGAGTTGAAGAGAGTTGATAAATAGACAATCCAAGCTTTAAGAATGCACTTAAGCAAGCATTCTAGCCTTGTTCTCGTGTTCCTCGGTTTGATATTCAAACCTCAGGTACTATTCTTATTCTTGGTTAATTTCAGTGTATTTTAGTCATGTTTTTCATATTTGATAATGGCTAGTTGATCATATGATAGCATAACATCATGTTAGTTAGATTTAGTTTTGTTTTGCTAGTTTAATTCATGATTATTGTTGTATATTATCATGTTTCATCATATTAACCCAGTTAGATCATGCATGTTATGTTGGTTTTGCTCAATATTCTGTATGTTAAGAGTTAGTATTGATGCATATTCATCATATTGGTCATCTAACTGGATTATAGGTTCATATTGTGTGTTAGTTGCCATGCTTAATATCATTCTATATTGTTGCATGTTTTCACTAGCATGACGCTGGGGAGTACTAGGTGTTGGAAAATAATGGTTTTTTGGCAACTTTAATTTGAAATTAAAGTGGGACCCAACTGCTAGTTGAGGTGGGTCCAAATGGTTTTGTATTCTCTTAAGTGAGAAAGTTGCAATATAGAAATAATGACCCAAAACCATTAGGTTGTGAATGAGAATTGTCTTATAAAGTGGGCATCAATAAAAGTTGGGCTCAGACTTCAATTTAGTCTTGGTTTGGACTGGCCTAGGCTTGTATTTGTGCATATACTAGGTTTGGTCTTGCACTTGGACTTGGACTTAGTCTTAAGCTTGGGCTGGGCTATGCTGTGTTAAGCTTAGCATGTGCATGTGTTTGAGATTAGGCTTGGATCGGGTTGTGACCCAACATCAGTATCCATTTTGCGACCTATCTAGTTAGTTTATTCAAATATCATTATATACATATTTATTTGTATATATTAAGCACATGAGAAGTTTAGACTTTTGTAACTTTCATCTTTTGATGATGGAGTTGATGACCATATTAGTGGCCATGAGTTTTTAACCTTTGTAACTCTAGCCCTAATGGCTAGAGTTGATGGTCTGATGGCCTTGGTTAATGGAAATTTGATAATCCTGTTGATGTTAGCCTTCTAAAGAAAGCTCTTCCCTACAAGTATAAATAAAGGTCATTTCCCTCCAACTTAGTAAGTGCTTGTTAGAGAGGTTTTATAGTGATGGAAAATGAGATGGTGTTTTGAGATAATAAAGCTGGAGATGGTTTTTTATACCAAAAAATTTTTTTCTATCTTCTTTTTGCTAGCCCCTTCTTTGGTTCTTGTTATAGAAAGAGTGCTTCCATTTTCAAGTTCGTCGAAGATATTCGAAAGCTACTTCTACATGAGCTAGTTTCGACTGTTGTATTCTGGGAGATAGATGTCAGCATACATCCACTACCCATTGGGAAACGGTGAATCTATTTTAAAAAAACTATGGGTATTAGTGCATGGTGAAATAACTTTGCATTATAATGACATTAACTCTTATTCATTCTATGGGTTTTTTTGTTGTTGTTGTTGTTGCTATTGTTGTTGTTGTGTCAATTGTGAGTTCTTTCATGTCTTGATTTGTAATCAAGGAAATTACTCCAAAATATTTTTGTATTCATGGAATGGTAAGTAGAAGTTTACCTCTATTGTTTAATATATTTGCTCATAGTTGGATGGTTGGAACGTTATGACCATAATATTCCTATATTTGTAGTTATTTCAAAGCCATGAAACTCATGACATTCTTGTAACTGTAATGCATCTATAGCTGTTTGAATTGCACAATGTGAGTTCTAGCTTACGTTACTTATGTAACATGCATTATATGATATATTGGTTCATTAATTCATCTTGTATGTAAGTGTGTATATAAACTGTGAGCATGGAGGTTTAGCAGCAATATGGATAGAGTTTTGTACACATCTCCTATACATGGAATACAACATTGAGGTTTTTTTTTGTTTTTTTTTATTTTTATAATGTGTTTTATACCAAGATAAGCATTCCTGTCTTCGGTGCATTCTTCTCTCTTTCCGTTTCCACTACCATTGGCCTGGATTGGGTTTGTGGTGTTAGATCCATCATGTATATGTTTGTGCCTTCTGGAATAACTACCTCTGGTTTTGGTAGATGGGGTGAGGTAATGAATGTGCTAGGGTTGAAGGTGGGCAGTAGTGTATGGATGTGGTTAATTTTTCTGGACGAGGGTACTTGGTTATGTGCAGGAAGTGGGTTGGTTGTTACGTTGGGTTTGGAAGGTGGGGCGATGACTTTGTTGTCAATGAGATCTTGGATCTCATGACGTAGACGGTAGCACATGTCCGTGGGATGGCCACGTTGTTAGTGGAAGATACAATACTAGGTAGGGTTATGTTTGGGTGGCAATGAGTTTAGAAGTGGATAAGGATCGAGAGGCTTAAGATGCCCCTTTTGCAGTAATAACTTGAGGGTGTGGGTTGGGCTCATATGGAGGGGAGTAAAAACTCTTTGATTCCAGGGTAGACCGGTACTTTGTGAAGGTTGTTAGATTGTGGTAGTAGCCAAAGGATCAGCCATCTTGGCCATTGAAACAATAGTACTGACATCCGTAAGCTGTGGAATAATGCTACTGCTAGCATTGGTACACCGAAAGAATGGCCTTCTCGCTGGTTCGCTTGTTCTATGAATAATACCCTTTTGAATGCACTCTCAATCTAGACCCCCAGTTTATGTAAGGAAGCAAATGTGGACAATGGTGCCACTATCATTCTCTGTAACATGTTTGGCTCAAGGTTCTGGACCACTACACGGACTTGTTCTCTTTCGGCAGGTCTATTTGTCATTCGGGCTGCCTTGGCTCTCTATCGGGCAACAATATCAATGAATGATTCTTTAGGGTTCTAGGTAGTAGCCTCCAACTCGCTAATGGTTACTTTCATCTAAGTGTTATATGAATACTGATTAACAAATGCCTCAGATAGCTTCTCCCAATTCCGCTTTGTTGTGTATTCCAATTTAGCGTACCAGATGACTGCCACATCAGACAGGGTTCTCCCAAACAAGGAAAGCTTCTGTGCCCTAAACAAACCCATGGGCCTTAATACATTTGAAAACAACCAGACATGCACAATTGGATCCCCGCTCCTATTGAATCTGTCAATGTGGGGCATCTTAAATTTCTCTAGTAATCTGATCGAAGCCTCAATGTACCCATCTTCGATATCTGGAATGGAGTTGAAGCCCAGGATTTCTTCAATGCTTTCTCTAATCTAGTAATCTTGACTAAGGCCGGATCAATTTCATTAATATCAAAAGAAAAGATTCCTGCGAGAGGTTGAACCAGAGACTTATAAGCTAGAGCTGGGGAAATATTTCTTGAAGATCTGAGACAAGCAGATTTTCTACTGCTGGGGGTAGATCCGGGTTTGGCTGAGCAGCTGGGATCGAATGCACGGTTGATGCTGATGCCCTAGATGTACGTCGTAGATCGGCAATAATTTCATCTTATGTAGCCATCCTTTGGTTTACAGTGTCCATGGTTCTTTGGAAAGCCGTCATCATGCCAGCAAATTCCTCTGCGTTCTGTGCTGTGTTTTGTACTGATGCTACTAACTGTCTGTTCCTTCTTCGTCGAGTGACTAGCAGAAGTGAAACTCACACTGGCTCGCCACCAACAAGGTCTGGAGCTTTACAAAGCCTGCCAAAGCGAGTCCACATAACTTAGGGAATATCGGGTCTTTCTGAAGCTATGATGGTAAACTACCTAGCAAAAAGAAAGAAAGAAAAACATGATCAAAACTCAAACAGCACATCGACCCCAATTCACAACAGTCATAACACATAGCTGAACTATAATCCCTACTGAACTCTGTTCTCCAACTCATACTGATATGAACCATCCTGTACAGTTTCATTGAAAAGGCACGTATCAAGAAAAATAACCAATACGCTCCTTTGAGGGGGTAGGGTTACCCTGTCCTAGGTTTTTGGCATTATCCAGGTTGCACTATTTCAAACAAATGGTTTCACGCAACCTTGCATGGGTGAGCATCATGTCCTAGTTTGGAACAGTCACTATGGTTTTACTACATGCAGTTAGGCCAAATAGTCAAAGAGGGTACCCCAGCAGACTACCAATTATACCTCTCACACCTAACACCGAGAAGTGAAAAGAGGATCAAACAGTACAGCGGTAGTCCAGATCCAAGGGTTGTGTTCCTAATATGACAGAGCCCGCGATCGGTCAGCCTTTTTGCAAGCTTTTAGGCAAGCCTCCGACAAACCGTCCAGGAATAACGGTGGGCAAACACAATGACTTAAGTGCACCAAATGCAAATGCAATGCAAAGAACATACGTATGTAGATAAAAGTTCACATCATGAATTTCAAGTCAAGTTCTCTAAGTCCTTAGAAGAGTTGCCAGAAATTGTAGCTCAACTTTTCATGCCCCTTTTCAGAAGACGAGAAGCCCTACAGTTCGGACTGTACCTGTGGTTCTGAAACTGATTTCGCAAGTGCAATGTGAAACAGTAAAAACACAAAAACAATCCAAATCCAGCAATTCATTTTGAAAAATCAATGTTTTGAATAAAATGTCAAAAATTGACTGTTTTTCCAGATTTCAGAGTCGCCACCTAAATATTTTTGAGAAATTTAAGAAACCCAAGACTCGTGCCCAAATCCATTAGTTCGTCATCACCAAAGTTATCTCGGCTTAGAAACTTAGGCACGAGAGGGGAAGGTCATGAATTGAGCACCTCCCTCGCCCGATCAAAGATCGGTCTCTACTATTCATAATGTGATTCTTATTTACATTATATGCTCCTATTCCGATTATTAGCTATATTACTATGTGACTCACACAAGTATAGACTAATTTTTGCAAGAATTTGAACATTTGATTTCATGTTTTATTTGAAATTGTTTTGTAAATTTGTCACTCGAAAAAGGGGGCTAAAATGGACATTAATCAAATTATCCCAAGTCAAGCAACTAACCTTCATCCACAGGCATTCAAACAGTTATATCCTTTAAGCAATTAGCCTCATGGTAAACATGTTAGATATGGCAACAATCACACTTATGCGATATGCTAAAGCGAGTAAAAGCTCACCTAGTACTCCAAGCCAAAAGAAACAAAAGAGTTAAAAAAAATGCATGATCCAAACTAATACAATATGGCTAATGCAACACATGTAATATAGAATTACTAGGCACGGTTGCTAACATCGCATATGAATCAATTTGATAGTATGCGGTCTAAGCATGTATTCAAAGAGGCATTTAACTAACGATACAAGCTAGAATGATGAGTCGAGCCTCAATGCATGCAATACAAGTGGATGTAAACATGAGAAATGCTAAATGAAACATGATACTTCTAAACTAACCATCATGAGTAGGTAAATAAAAGGGAAAAAGAGGTGGGGTTAGAAGATATACACGTTATTACAACATTTGCACCCTCACGCAGGAGGATCCGAATAAACTAACTAGCTAAGCTTACGAATTACAAACTGAATGAAATAATCAACTAAACTAGCTAATTAAATATTACAACAACTTAACTAACTAATTGAACTTACTAATTAATTAATTACAAATCAAAACGAACTAATTAATTACATGAATACAACATGAAAGAAGTGCTAAGCTAGCTATTCTAATTACTCCGTCTCGGGAAATGAGGAATGCTCATGCATGCACGGATTTCTGCTCCAAAAAGGCCACTGTCCTACTGCCTGATGCCTCTATTGCACAATAGAACATTTTCAATGTTTTTCATCTCAGAATCAGCTTTATTTTACCAGAAAAGTACATTGCTTGGTTTTGCAAAGGTGGCTAACAGGCCAAATGTGGTGGCCGACCGGCCACAAAGGTAGCCTGTCGTCCACAAAAAGATGGCCTATCAGCCAGAAAAAGTGGCCGGTCGGCCACTGGAGTTTGGCCCTTCCTTGTGTAACAGAGGACAAACAGAGCAAAAACAGGGTATTCTCAAGAGATTTTTGTACGCTTTACCACTCCTTATCATCAAACAGCTCAAAGGAATAGTAAACTTGATTCACAAGCCATCAATCCAAGCAATTTTATTGCATGATGACCTATGAACCAAAGGGTACACTTTCAATAAATGCTCAAATAAAGACTCTCAAACCTCCTCCCTATCATAAATGATCAAGGGAAATGGTTGACAATGACACTTGAACCGTTTTCATCACTAATGAGTATGAAACGACTCAAGACTCAAGGATTCAATTAACGTCCGATTGAACCCAAACCAAGTTATTATCTTGCATCATTTTAGTCCAAGTTTTATTATTCCATTTTAATTACCTTTCCATTCTTTAATTCATTAAGTCCAAAGGTGAAGATTAACTCCTCTAAAGCAGGGAAGTGTCAAACCAAGGGTTAGTTTAAGGCATGAGAGAGATGTCATGACATTGATAATGAACCCCTAAAAGGGATTAAACCATTAAGCACGACAACCTCTATCTCAAACTTACAAGAACAATCGGTTTGAAACAACTCTCAAAGAAAATAAGAAGCCAAGAAATGAAGGAGGTTGTAGAGATGATTAGAGGTGATCACAAGTTAGAAAAGCAAGAAATAAATGCTATCAACTCCAATAGATTGGTGGCTAAGGCCTAAAACACCAAACATTTGAGGACAACTAAACTACAAGCATACAAAACAAAGCATAAATACAATGAAAACCTAAAACAGTCCTAAAATAGTCTTAAAACATGCAAAAGAAGTGCTAGAATTAAGACAAAAAAAGCTAAAATAGTAAGCTACAACATGGAGCTATGTAAGCTAGTGAACAAGACACAAGGAGATGAGGCTAACCCCTCCAATTTTGGACTTCAAAATATGTTTTTAGCCACTAAAATAACTCTGAAATTCAGTATTTAAAAACTCAAAAAAAGATATTGTGAAGGTGGGAAACACATGGGTAAAGGCTAGAGAAGCAAGGTAGAAAGAAATGTGAACCACCCATTTACCCTTTAAGGACTTACACCACAAGTTTTAGCCCAAAAATACAGAGTTTATACAGCCCAAAAACAGCAGAAAAACAGTAGGAAAAGAAGCAACCAAAGAAATGAAACATGCTAAGCCTTATACCTCTTGAAGAGAAGAACACTTTTAAGCAATAATTCAACACATACACACCCCTCAAGAGCTCAAAGTAGGCTCAAAAGTACCTCAGCTCAAAGATGGCAAGGTTTGGTTAAAAGTGTATAGGCAAAAGCTCATGAAATTTCAAAAGAGAGAGAGAATTATAAAGAAAGAAAATTAATTTTGCTCTAATTTTTCTAACCTTTAAAAATGAAAGGAGAGGTCCTCTATTTATAAAAAAACATCACACTCCCTCAGAAACATCCATCCATACATGTGTAAGTAGATGCAAACATCTTTGCAAACAGTTGGCAGAAAATATCTGCAAAACACACTTGTGGCCGACAGGCCACAAATCGTGGCCGGTAGACCGCCAATTCTGACCGGCAGGCCACACATTTGGCTGGCAAGGTACAAGGGATGGCCGACAGCCCACAAAAATGGGCCTGCAAGTCCCAGGTTTTTTTTCAGGTTTGAAAGGCTGGGGTTTTGGTGCAAAAACAAGGCATAAGGTTTGCAGGGTTTTGAGGTTTAGAACTGTGACATTCCGCTGAGGACTTTCGAACATTTGACAAGCATATACATTCATCATTGAGTGTGTAAGTGATGGTGCCCAAGTCGTAAGGGCGATCAAAAATGAGGTGTTTATAGTCACCTCAGCTATAAAAAATAAAATAAAAAATGGTGCCAGTCCCACTATGTAAGAAAAATTTATTATACACACCCTTATGCACCTTTAATTATATCATTTTTATAAACCATTTGAACAAGAATAGAGAGAGGGAAAAAACAAAAAAACAAATGACCTATACACACCCTTACTATATGCACCTTTAATTATATCATTTTTATAAACCATTTGAACAAGAATATGGAGAAAAAAAAACAAATGACCTATTCTTATATCATTTTTATTAACCATTTAAACAAGAATAGAGAGAAAAAAAAATTAGAATCCACCCAAACAAGTTCATACTTGTTGAAATTCCACCCGAACAAATCTGTTTCTATTCAAATCTAGGTTTTCTACCTGTTGAATCTATTTGAATAGGTTTTCTATCTGTTGACACCTGTTCTGAAAAGCCACTTCTTCTCCTATAAATAGCTTGCCATTCCAACATTTCATTCTATCTAATTTTCCCTGAACATTTCGTCTTTCTTTTTCTGTTCGTCTTTGTGCTCCTGCATCTGTCTACTATTTAGTTTCTAAGAAAAGGAAAGAAAGAGTTACAGCATAGTTTTGGTTCGCCAGACTTGAGTTTGTAGTGCTGCAAATCAAGTGTTAGTCGTTGCATCTTGGGAAGTAAATGTTGATAAATCTCGAAGCACCGGAGCGATAGTAAAATCTACTTTAAGGAAATTGTGTCCACGACAAGCCTCGACTTATAATTTCTATAAGCAATTAATTCATAATTTAATTTATATAATTATTTTCTGAATTAATTATTTTTATTTTGTTGTTTATTTTATTTATACATTTATTTACACATACACACATCCACTGTGGGTGTAACAAGATATCAAGCATGACAACACACAAGATATGAGTGTTCAGCATCGTAATCTTGAGATTATATATATGAGTGAATGATACAAGAATGCTATAAGATATGAGTAATTATTAATCTTCATCCTCACTCTCACCCTCATTCTCATCAAGAATACAAATATGAGTGAAGCAAATATGTTCTCTATAATCATATTGGAGTTATAAATGTGAGAAAACATGATTGAACAAAGTGGGAAAGAAGAATGACAAGCTAATCGATGAATTGATCATCAATCAGAGTTACATTTCTTTTGAAGTTCGATTCATCGACGAGATTTGAGAGATACAAAAATCAAATTGATTAGCGATTGAATCAGAGTTTAATCAGAGTTACAAACCTTACCGTAATTAGATTGGAAATTAGGGATTGAATCTCAAACCCACCCACCGACAAGATTTATAGAGAGTAACCGATGAGTCGTTGAGAGAAGATCGTGAGGCTTACAAGAAACGGAGAAAAACAAATTAGGAGAAACTACATGTAGGTTGGAAAATGAGAAAAAGTTACTCATACATGGGGTGTAAGTGTGTTTGTAGTAGGGTGCAAATGAAATATTGTGACGGTATAAATGACACTTGCACTCCTCATCTGTTGATAATTTTTTCTCATTCTCCCACCTCCATGTAGTTCCATCAAACATGGAGTTCCACAATGTTTGATCATGAGGCAATAAGTAAGAAATTAGGAATATTTTATTAGGTAAAATACCAATAGGGCCTGATATCTGGACTTAATTTCCATCAAATCCTATTGAAAAATAAGTGCTAGTAAAATTATCGCTAAAAATAATTTTTTGTGACAATTATTTGCAAATGTCGCTAAAAACTAACAGTTAGTGACTCTTTTTTTTTTTTTTTGGTCATGGTTTTTATAAATTGTCCCTAAAACTTATAATTAGTGACGTTTTTCTGTGACGAATTTTTCAAACTATTACTAAAAGTTGAAAATTAGTGACTTTTTTATAACGATTTTTTAAAATTGTCGCTAAAACTTATAATTAGTGACATTTTTTGTGGCAATTTTTAAACTGTCGCTGAAATTAACAATTTGCGACGTTTTTTAATATAGTTGGATGAAAAATGTCATTAATTATCATAGGATCTACACGTAAGTCTTCTAATTTAATTCTGTAAGGAGTGGGTTTACATGTAGAGACAAACTTATGTTGCTAGGAAAAACTATGACTGGTAATTGCCAACCAAATAAAGTAGTCTTAAAATGTTATGAGTCGTCATTACCAATGAAGTAAATTTGTCTCAAAATGTTATAAGCCTTGGTTTGCAACAAAATAAATTTGTCTAAAAAAAATTATAGTGCAAACCACGCTTCAATGTAAACCTGACACATTGTAGGTATCTCATTTTGACCGATCATAAGGGCTTAGGCACTTAAATGCTTCCCGATAATGAAATGGTGAATTTCAACTTCAGAAATGCTTCAAAGTGCTGAGAGCTACTGCATCACCCGATTTTCATCCAAAATCATTTTTTTTTTCTTTCACAAATAACCATTTTGCCTCCGAACCTATTTGTATCCAAAACCTACCTTTTTGGCCTCTTTCAGAGACACAAGGGAGGGAGGGAGTTTCAGTTAAGTTCGAATTGATGAAAACTTCAAAAGTGTTAGCTGAGTTTTCATCAAAAGTGTCAATTGGGTGTTAATTAAGCTTTCTTAGGCAACAAGTTAGCCTAGGAGCATAATAGTGGGCTTAGGATCAGGTGGGCCCACGGGTTAACTAAGACACGGCCACACTTGGCAGGTCATCCCACACTAGCCCTCACCTAGCTGCATATCTCGTTCCCGGCTACAGAATGTGCTAGGTGCCACTATATATAGGTGGTGCGACCGTATGTGAGGATGCAGAGTTGCACCTTGTTCCGACTAGTAGAATCTCTTATTTCGTTTGGGATTGCTAATTGATTAACATGGGAGGCACCGTAAGAAAGAGAGGAGGCAACCCTAGGACGTCTAGGATTAGCCTTTAGGGTTGCTCATGCCTATAATACACCTCATTGCCTCACTGTTTGAGGATCCCAAGAGTTAGAGTTGAAAAGATAATGTGAAAGGACTAGAAAACTTAAGAGTTTCATCATTTAGCCGCAAATCAGAAATTCCAACCCTAATGCAACAGCAAAACAACACCTGAAAGTAGATCTAGAGTTGAAGAGAGTTGATAACTAGACAATCCAAGCTTTAGGAATGCACTTAAGCAAGCATTCTAGCCTTGTTCTCGTGTTCCTCGGTTTGATATTCAAACCTCAGGTATTATTCTTATTCTTGGTTAATTTCAGTATATTTTAGTCATTTTTTTCATATTTGATAATGGCTAGTTGATCATATGATAGCATAACATCATGTTAGTTAGATTTAGTTTTGTTTTGCTAGTTTAATTCATGATTATTGTTGTATATTATCATGTTTCATCATATTAACCCAGTTAGATCATGCATGTTATGTTGGTTTTGCTCAATATTCTGTATGTTAAGAGTTAGTATTGATGCATATTCATCATATTGGTCATCTAACTGGATTATAGGTTCATATTGTGTGTTAGTTGCCATGCTTAATATCATTCTATATTGTTGCATGTTTTCACTAGCATGACGCTGGGGAGTACTAGGTGTTGGAAAATAATGGTTTTTTGGCAACTTTAATTTGAAATTAAAGTGGGACCCAACTGCTAGTTGAGGTGGGTCCAAATGGTTTTGTATTCTCTTAAGTGAGAAAGTTGCAATATAGAAATAATGACCCAAAACCATTAGGTTGTGAATGAGAATTGTCTTATAAAGTGGGCATCAATAAAAGTTGGGCTCAGACTTCAATTTAGTCTTGGTTTGGACTGGCCTAGGCTTGTATTTGTGCATATACTAGGTTTGGTCTTGCACTTGGACTTGGACTTAGTCTTAAGCTTGGGCTGGGCTATGCTGTGTTAAGCTTAGCATGTGCATGTGTTTGAGATTAGGCTTGGATCGGGTTGTGACCCAACATCAGTATCCATTTTGCGACCTATCTAGTTAGTTTATTCAAATATCATTATAGACATATTTATTTGTATATATTAAGCACATGGGAAGTTTAGACTTTTGTAACTTTCATCTTTTGATGATGGAGTTGATGACCATATTAGTGGCCATGAGTTTTTAACCTTTGTAACTCTAGCCCTAATAGCTAAAGTTGATGGCCTGATGGCCTTCGTTAATGGAAATTTGATAGTCCTGTTGATGTTAGACTTCTAAAGAAAGCTCTCCCCTACAAGTATAAATAAAGGTCATTTCCCTCCAACTTAGTAAGCGCTTGTTAGAGAGGTTTTATAGTGATGGAAAATGAGATGGTGTTTTGAGATAATAAAGCTGGAGATGGTTTTTTATACCAAAGAAATTTTTTCTATCTTTTTTTTGCTAGCCCCTTCTTTGGTTCTTGTTATAGAGAGAGTGCTTCCATTTTCAAGTTCGTCGAAGATATTCGAAAGCTACTTCTACATGAGCTGGTTTCGACTGTTGTATTCTGGGAGATAGATGTCAGCATACATCCACTACCCACTGGGAGACGGTGAATCTGTTTTAAAAAAACTATGGGTATTAGTGCATGGTGAAATAACTTTGCATTATAATGACATTAACTCTTATTCATTCTATGGGTTTTTTTGTTGTTGTTCTTGTTGCTATTGTTGTTGTTGTGTCAATTGTGAGTTCTTTCATGTCTTGATTTGTAATCAAGGAAATTACTCCATAATATTTTTGTATTCATGGAATGGTAAGTAGAAGTTTAACCCTATTGTTTAATATATTTGCTCATAGTTGGATGGTTGGAACGTTATGACCATAATATTCCTATATTTGTAGTTATTTCAAAGCCATGAAACTCGTGACATTCTTGTAACTGTAATGCATCTATAGCTGTTTGAATTACACAATGCGAGTTCTAGCTTACGTTACTTATGTAACATGCATTATATGATATATTGGTTCATTAATTCATCTTCTATGTAAGTGTGTATATAAATGGGGAGCATGGAGGTTTAGCAGCAATATGGATAGAGTTTTGTACACATCTCCTATACATTGAATACAACATTGAGGTTTTTTTTTATTTTTTTTTTATTTTTATAATGTGTTTTATACCAAGATAAGCATTAGAGATAAAGAAGTATATTCTTGGCTAAAAAGATCATTTCGAATGCAACCGTGAACTCTGGTCTTACGTATTTGGACAATTTATAATTGTAACAGTAGTAATTCAAATTGTAGTAGTTTTAATTTCTAATTTGTAATAGTTTCACCATAGTGAAAGGAAAGGAAGAAGGAAAGAAATCATAAACCTTCAAGTTTCAAGAAAATCTTTGCGATTAATTTTATTATTCCCAAAGTGTTTTGGTTTTCTGTAATAGAAACCTTACAGAAACCAAAGTTTAGCCTTGGTTAAAGAATATTTCTGATTTATGTTCAGAAATGGCAACCAAAATGGATTTGGTGTCAAACCTTTGGATTTGATGAAGTCTTTGGATTTAATATATTTATTCCAAAGTAGTAGAAAACCAAGTTTTGAGAAAATCTTTGGTTATAATCTGATTATTTCCAAAGTGTTTTGGTTTTGGAAAAAGAAACCAAGATTTAGCATTAGCTAAACTATTTCTGATTTATATTTAGAAATAATGGGTTCGGTTCCGAGAGTACCAGTTAACTTTTATGAGTGGTAAAATCCTGGTAGCAATTTTTATTTACTTGAGAATTGGTTTCGTAACTTGGTTTATCCCTTGAAAACTTAATTATGAATTTGTTTCCCATTCACAATGAGTCAAGGAGCTCTTGAAAGTTTTTTCTAAGGTTAATTGGGTTTTAAGTGGGACCGTTGTGACCCATCCAGTCTTCTTGGAAACTTTCCTAACCTTAGTCGATTGTGAAACTAGTGATGAGATTAATTTTGAATTAAATTTTAGCTTTCAGGATTTCCTAGTGTTAATTTGGTTTCTGGAGAAATAGAAAAGTTGAAATTCTGTTATAGTTTTTAGAAATGGCTTCAAAGGTGACAATGGGAAATGTTGTTCCACCTGACAACCTTAAACCTTGTGAGATTCTTAAAGGAAGATCAAGAGAGATCAAGTATGATTAGAGGAAATCATAAGATTGCATGATAATTGCTCTGAATTAATCAAAGATGATTTGTATGTTATCCTTGTGTAAATTATAGCATGTATGATTACTATGTGACTTTGCTTAAAAGCAAAAATGAGACAACCCATTAGGGTGGTTGAATTTGAATTTTTAAATTCCAAATATATTTTTAAATTGGTGGCTCCAAGTGAGTGCAAGATCACTTATCACAGAGATAGAAAGTTAGTGGTTCCTAAGAGGTTTTAGAGCAATGGCCACACAATTATGAGATTGTGGTTCCTGGTAGTGAACAAATTACTGATCATATGTTAAGACATGATGGTTCCTAGTAGTAAAAGAGTTTACTGATCATATGTCAAAGACATGATAATTCCTAGTAATGAGAGAGTCTATTGATCCTATGTTAAGACGTTGTGATTCCTAGTAGTGAAATGACTGCTGATCACATGTCAAGATATTGTGATTCCTAATAGTGAAAAGTCTACTAACTACATGCTAAGAAAGTAGTGATTCCTAGTGATAAGACTACTGGCCATGTTATGAAGTTTCGAATAGTAGGCTATTGATCACTAGGTTTGTGATTCCAAATAGTAAGGCTATTGACTTCAAAGTGATAGGTTGGACCAAGTATGTTTTGGTACCTTGAATTTGGAAAAGACCTAATTCGGTTAATGACGGTCTAGGAATGTGTTTTCTATGATATGATTTTGAAGTTCCATAATCATTGTGACACAATTGTCTATAGACCTTGTATGAATTTTTAGAGAGGCTAGGAACCTTCGTATAAATTCTACAAATTTAGGAGTGTCATGCAAAAGGTGACAATACCTAAACCCAAACAGGTAGAATGTGCCTAAAAATCTATTGACTTTGTATTCAATGCTTATGCACAATATGGTAGTGCATATAGGTTTTCTTGTGGACAAATCTTATATTCAAATTGATACAAGAATACCATCATGGAATTGAGGAAACGATTTTCATGAGAAAATAGATGAGCCTAGAAGATGTTAAAGGCATAGGACTTTAAAGTTCCTATGTCTAATCGTTTTAAATCTATATGGTGGCTAGTGCGTCTAAAAGCTTCATTGAAACTGTTATTTCTCTAGAAAGAAGTTATTAAATTAACTTGATCTTGCAAAGGTAGTAAGCCTTGGAGTGCAAGTGAATGAAAGTCGATAAGACAGGCTTGTTATCAAAGGATACCGGCAAGGCCTGGATTACTTTGATACGTGATCACAAGTTATGCTGAGTGTGATCGCAATTATGCGAAATTTGGAGATACATCAAGATGGATGTTTAGATAGCTTTCTGTAGAGAAGTGGTTTTGGAAATACTCTTCTGATCCTGGGGGACGCTCGTGATCCTCTTCTAGTCACCTGAAAAACAATGAACACTCCGGTCGGGGGTGCCGGAATTAGCACTCTGACGGGCAAGTCAGTTTCACACTCAAGATTGCTTGTATTCTAAGTTAAGCACCATTATTTTTACATACCCCCCTTCTGGCTGATGTCTTCTCTATTTATATCCTTTCCTCTTTGGGCGTCGGGATTAGATCCATTTCTAACCTCCTATTCGACATATTTTATAATTGACCGATCTTCACTCGGCCCTTGCTTAATCGGCTATTTGACCGAGTAGGGTTGGATTTGAGTTTTCGAGGTGATCGCCGAATGCTTTGAATCCTGACTCCCAGATTCGACTATCCGAAATCACTACGACTCCCAATACTCGGCCCCCACAATTGCCCCTCAAGCGCTCCACTAACGACAGTTGGCTGGAGTGTTTGGCTTCAAACTTCGAAGAGCAGAGCCGAAATTTGGCGGCTGACCGCATTCTAACGCAAATGTCTGTGCACACGCTTCTCGGTTATCATTTTAACTTCCCGCCTCTTCGTACACTTCTATTTATTGTGATTTAAAATTCTGACGTCCTTTCAAATGCATACATGCCTTTAGACGCCCGTCATTGGACTGCCTTCTGAGCTACCTCTGCAACTTCCTGCTCTTCTGTATCTCCTTCGTCTTTTGTAAGTTCTCTCCTTCTTTGCTTTGAATCTCTTTCCTTGCTTTATTTTTTGGCTTAGCATAACCCTATTTACTGGGGAGAATGGCGAAACATTTAAAAGATCTCCTCTCACCAAATCGAATTTCTGGCTTCCGATGCCATTTTTCCATTCCTGACGACGTTCGTCTGTCATTTATGGCAGATGGCACCCTGGATATGGAGAGGGCTGATGAAACCATGATCGTCTTCCCTCTTCTATCAATCGCAGAGGGTGGGATCCGTTTCCCCCTTCACCCACTCCTTAGGGCCGTGCTCTACCATTGGGGGTTAATCCCTTCCTAACCCAACGTCAACTTCTTTAGAATCGTGATGGAGATTATCGCTCTAAACCGCCGCCTTGGGCTTAACCTTGGCATTCCCGCTATTCGGCATTGCTACGCCTTGGCCAAGTCTTCTGGTCGGCACGGGCGTTATTTCCTTAGGGCCAAAGACATCGACCATCAACTAGTGACTATGCTTTCCAGCTTTCGGAAGCGTGTCGATGATGTTATGGTCATCGTCCAAGGAAACTGGGAATTCGGCAAAGGCGAGGAGTGCCTTGATCATATTCCTAGACGGAGGGAAGAACCAGGTGGCCAAATATCTGCTTTTATTTATTTGTTATATTTATAAAACTTCATTTTCGGGACCTCATGGTTTTGCTTTTGCAGGAAACGATTTGAAGAAAATCTTGACATCGACTGATGACGCCGTCCTTTCGAAAATCAAGACTGCGCTCAAGTATTTTGGCTAACGGAGTCTTCAGAAGCAGGGGAGGGCGGCCCACGTTATGCTCCGCTACGAGCCGACTTATATGACCTTTTCGGCGACGAAAAATATACTAATTTCGAAGGGTGAGGAGTTTCTTACTGCCCTTATCTTGACTGATTTCAGAAATTTGAGACAAGTCGGTTGCAAGGGATCAGATTCGGAGCGACCGAAAGTAGCTGAGGCCGACGAATCAGAAGAATCTAAAACTGAGGTTGACGAGGCTTTGAAATTAGCATTTGAAGAAGCCGACCTCAGTTCGGCTGATCCTCCATCCACTTCGGGTCGAGAGGACCGTTCACTTGACGATATTTTTCACGGTCTGGAGGATCTTCTAGGTGCGTACCCAGAAGATATGGCTGGGTTGAGCCTCACTAAACTTGCCAAGAAGGCAAACGCGGAAAGGATGGCCACGCAGCGAAGGGTGGAGGAGATTCGCGTTGCCGAATCTCAGTCCCAGTCCTTGCCTGTTATTGAGGAGGGGACGGCAAAAGACGGAAGTACAGAGGCGGAACCTTTTGCGCAGGCAAGTGTAGAAGCTGAGCAAAGGGTGGAGAAGCGCCCTACCGATGTCGAGGCCAGCTTAGAGGAAGACGGTGCCGACAAACGACCTCGTTTGGAGGAGTCGGATATGATTGTACCCTTTGTTGTTCAGCCCAAGATAAAAAATACGCCGATTTCCTCCGATGCTTCGGTGATCAGAGATCCAGCGGTTGCACTCAGCTTAGCGACGTCCATTTCACTACCAGCTTACAAGGCAGCTTTTCAGGCAGATCCTGATCTGGTTGCCATTGCTTTGGCCGCGCAATCGGCTCTTTTGGTATATATTTGGACTTTGTCTTTTTTCTTTATGCTGATATTATTTTGTTCTTAACTTTCTGTCTTACAGGCCGTCGAGAGGATAGTCGACATGGGCCGTCGCTATCACGAAGCCGTTGAGCTAATTGGCCATTTACAAGCGGAGGTTGAGGGTCAAAGGAGTAGGGCGCAGACGGAGGGCGCCCATGCCGAGGCCGAGATGGAGAGAGCCCGCAATGCTGAAGAATTGAGGTCGGTCACCGAGAGGAGGGCAGATGCGAGCGACGATGTACTTAAATTGGCCCAGGAGGCGATCTCTAAATTAGAGGCTGAGTTGGAAGAGATGAAGGCGGCGAAGAAAACAGCCGACCTGAAGGTTTCCAGTGCATTCGATGCTGGGAAAAAATCTACTTATGATGAATATGTAGACGAAGTCCCCAAATTTGAGAATCGGGGATTTAAACACAGCGGGCTCAAAGCGCTTGCTGCTGCTGATGTGACATTGGCTACGCCAATTCCATACGAGCAAGTGGATGTTGAGCCGCTGGAGTCTGACTCCGATGGTTAATCTAGGCGGCTCTTGTTTTTGTTTTAGGATTTGCGTGTAATTTTCAGCTTTTTACAACTTTTTGTTTAGTAATTTTCATATGTAAAATGGTTACAATTTGTACCCAATTTACTTAATAAAAATTCATTTTGTACTTTGTTGTTGCGAATGAATGGAATTGTTTGGTTGCTGTTGTGAATAAAAACGTTTTGTATACTTGCCGACTAGATGATTAGGGCATTTTAAAAGCCAAAAATCAGTGCACGAAGTGGCTGTGGCACATATCAATCGGCATGAGTCCAAGGTGTTCGGCCGAATAGATTAATAAATCTGCCCTTGCCCCAGCCAGTGCATGAACTCCAAGGCATTTATCTATAATTGCCGTTTAGATAACTAGGCCGTTTTAAAAGCCAAAATCAGTGCATGAAGTGGCTGTGACACATATCAATCGGCATGAGGCCAAGGTGTTCGGCCAGATAGATTAATAAATCTGCCCTTGCCCCAGCCAGTGCATGAACTCCAAGGCATTCATCTATAATTTCCGTTTAGATATCTAGGCCGTTTTAAAAGCCAAAATCAGTGCATGAAGTGGCTGTGGCACATATCAATCAGCATGAGGCCAAGGTGTTCGGCCGGATAGATTAATAAATCTGCCCTTACCCCAGCCAGTCCATGAACTCCAAGGCATTCATCTATAATTGCCGTTTAGATAACTAGACCGTTTTAAAAGCCAAAATCAGTGCATGAAGTGGTTGTGGCACATATCAATCGGCATGAGGCCAAGGTGTTCGGCCGGATAGATTAATAAATCTGCCCTTTCCCTAGCCAGTGCATGAACTCCAAGGCATTCATCTATAATTGCTGTTTAGATAACTAGACCGTTTTAAAAGCCAAAATCAGTATCCGTTGTTTGGAGAGTAGTGTTAATGAGATTGCCTAGGGGTCGCTCCAGGCATTAGAAATAAATGGGCTCTTCGCACCAGTAACTTCACTTTCTGTGTTCAGACGTAATTCAGGACAACCTGTCGCGAATGTCGAATAGAGTTTTCTTCAACAGCAGAGGCGAAGATCGAACTTTGGCTGAGCTTGATACTGCAATGAATTGCGGCCGACAAACTACCTGTGCGGGAAGTGGGGCGTCCAAAGAACGGGAAAAAGGCCAACCTTCAAGTCGTCGAAGCAGATCACCCCAAAAGGAGAAACAGCAACGAGGAAGCTCTCCGCGACCGTTGAGTTCTGCAGTTTTTGTGGGGAATAAACCGATAACGGAGGCGGACTCCATTATCAAGGACCCAGCGGTGGCGGTCGAGTTTGCTCGACAGATTTTTCCACCGGAGGTCCAGCAGTCGATGGTTGGACGACAGGATTTTGACGTATTTCGAGAGGGCATCCATGGGGCGGTGAAGGGGCTGTACACCGCCTACAAAATCGGCATGCGCCTGCGCGTCGCGCGGCGGAAGATAGAGAGTATGGATCAACGGATCCGCAGTTCGGAGGCTCGGGCAGAGAAAGCCGAACGCGAGCTTAGGGAGCTTAGAATGGCTAAATCCGTCGAGCTTCATACGGCGGGTCAATCTAACCCGATCGTGGAGGAGAGGGTGACCCAACGGCTATTGAGTCATGCCATCGTCGATCGAGATACAGCAAGCATGTTTGCCGTAGAAAATGCGAGGTCCAAGGGTTATCAGCAAGGCTTTCATGCGGGCCAGAAGGTTGGGATCGACAAAACGAAAGAGAAACTTGCAGAGGAGGTCTGCCACTGCGAGAATCGGGGCTTTAAGCACGGTTGGATCGCGGCACTTCAGGCCGCAGAGGCCCTTCGAACAAAGGGTCTCGATTCGGCGTTGCCGCAGTACCAACGTAATCATTTGTCCTTTTCCGCCTTTGAAGTCGAAAAGAGCGACGATAAGGGAGACGCCGCATAAAAATATTCATTGTAATGTTCAAGCGCGGATTGCGTTGAAAATTATGTAATTACTTGTCGGATGAATAAAATGATCCGTTTTTCATATTCCTATTGGAGAAACATTATAATTTTTGCGTTGGCGTACTTATATTTGCATGTTTTGTGCTTTATTGGAGAAACATTGTTCGAATAAATGGTTTTTTACCGGCTCGTCATCATGGAGCACTTCACTAAATATTTATTCAGCATGCATGTTATACTGCCCAAAAACGGTGTTGATAAGGCTCTGAATTCAAAGGCTTTATCGGCCCAGCGACGTCATGCGCCGAGGGGGCTCCAAATTCGGAGACTGATTATCCAATCGTGATATCCACGAAGGGGCTCTGAATCTGGAGGCTTTACCGGCCCAACGACGTCATGTGCCGAAGGGGCTTCGAATCCGGAGGCTTTATCGGTTCAGCGACGTCATGCGCCGAGGGGGCTCCGAATCCGGAGACTGATTATCCAATCGTGGTATCCACGAAGGGGCTCCGAATTCGGAGGCTTTATCGGCCCAACGACGTCATGCGCCGAAGGGGCTCCAAATTCGGAGACTTTGATTGGCCAATTGTGATATCCACGAAGGGCACTCCGAATCCGGAGGCTTTATCGGCCCAACGACATCATGCGCTGAAGGGGCTCCGAATCTGGAGACTTTGATTGGCCAATCGTGATATCCACGAAGGGCACTCCGAATCTGGAGGCTTTATCGGCCCAACGACGTCATGCGCCGAAGGGACTCCGAATCCAGAGACTGATTATCTAATCGTGATATCCACGAAAGGGCTCCGAATCTGGAGGCTTTATCGGCCCAACGACGTCATGCGCCCAAGGGGCTTCGAATCCGAAGACTTTGATTAGCCAATCGTGATATCTACGAAGGGTGCTCCGAATCCGGAGGTTTTATCAGCCCAACGACGTCATGCGCCGAAGGAGCTTCGAATCCGGAGACTTTATTGGCCCAACGACGTCATGCGCCGGAGGGGCTCCGAATCCGGAGACTTTGATTGGCCAATCGTGATATCCATGAAGGGGCTCTGAATCCGGAGGCTTTATCGGCCCAACGACGTCATGCGCCGAAGGGGCTCCGAATCTGGAGACTTTGATTGGCCAATCGTGATATCCACGAAGGCCGCTCTGAATCCGGAGGCTTTATATCGGAACACTTTTCAACAAGAATCCTCGTATTACAAAAGTGGAGTTTGTACATGGCGAATCGTTTTAAAACTTAAATCATTCCCCACAGGTCGGGTTTATTGATAAAACTTTCGTAAGTGCGTCGAGTTCCAAGGCCGTGGAAGACTTCTTCCTGACATATCTTTCAGCCGATACACCCCTGCTCCTGCGATAGAATCTATTTGATAGGGGCCATCCTAGTTTGGACCAAATTTTCCATCAACCGACTTTCTGTCAGCTGGAAGCACCTTCTTCAGGACCAATTCTCTTGGTGTGTAGCGGCGGAGCTGAACTCGTTGATTGTACGACTTTGCTAGCTGTTGCTGGTACCGTGCCATGGACACGAGGGCACGGTCTCTTCGTTCCTCGATTAGAATCAAATCCAAAGCCAGTATCATGTCGTTTCGGCCCGTATCAAAAACTTGCGACTTGAGAGTCGGGTGGCCGATCTCCAAGGGTAAGATCGCTTGGTTTCCAAAGCATAAGGCAAACGGCGTTCCTCCAGTTGATCTCCTCGGCGCTGTCCAATGAGCCCATAATACACTTAGCAATTCCTCAACCCATTTTCCTTTGGCTTTCTCCAGCCACTTCTTGATGCCGTCCAAGATGGACTTGTTAGAGGCTTTGGCTTGACCATTACTTTGGGGATAAGCCGGCGTAGAAAAATACGGCCGGATACCATACGTGTCGCACAGTTCTCGGTAAACACCACAATCAAATTAGGTGCCGTTGTCTGAGATAAGGGCTCTTGGCTCTTGGAATGCTGAATCGTGTTATGATGTTCCTCCACACAAAGCGCTTAACATCAACATCTCGAATGTGTGTTAATGCCTTCACTTCGACCCATTTTGTGAAGTAATTTGTTGCGACGATCAAGTATCGCTTGTTCCCTGGGACCCTCCGCAGTGGTCCTACCATATCGAGCCCCCACTGGGCGAACGGCCAGGGATTGGTGTTGGAGTTCAACTCTTTTGTAGGCAAATGGGTTAATGGGGAGAACTTCTGGCACTGTTCACACTTTTTCGCATAACACTCGGCGTCCGCTCTCATTGTCGGCCAATAATACCCCTGCGTTATAGCTCGATGGGCCAAAGAGCGCCCGCCAAAATGGGCACCACAACTGCCTTCGTGTACCTCAGTCAGGAGCTCCTCGACTTTGTCCGGGTGCACGCATTCCAAATATGGACCAGAGAGGGATTTTTTATAGAGTCTTCCTTGCGGATCCAAGTAGTATCGCATGGCTTTGTTTTGCAGCTTGTGCGCTTCTTTCTTATCCTCTGGGAGTTGCTCAAAAGACAAGAATGCAGCAATGGGATCCATCCAACTCAGGGCAGATTCTATAATGTTGATCTGGACTTCCTCCGAAGGGCCAATGCTTGGCTCTAGGATGAAACCTACTTCGATGGTCCGTTTAATCTCTGAGTTAATGGCGGAGGCTAGGCAAGCCAAGGCATCTGCATGGGTGTTTTGATCACGTGTTATCTGGTTCAACTCATGATGGTCAAATTTTGCCAACAAGGAATTGGTCATTTTCATGTAGGCCGCCATGCGGTCGTTCCTTGCCGCGTGTTCCCCCTTTAACTAATTGATCACCAGTTTTGAATCACAAAACACAAGCAAGCACCGAGCACCAAGAACGTGGGCATTCCGCAAACCGACTAGAAGGGCTTCGTTATTTGATGCTTCGAAGCTGAGCTTGACGGCCTGCTCAATTATTGCACCGTTGGGAGACATGATCACAACTTCGGCTCCACTGCCCCACTGATTGGACGATCCATCGCAATACAATTGCCAAATATCCCCAACATAAATCCTCCAATTCGGCTTTGGTCGAATTTCATCAATCTTGAAGTCGGCCAGGCCCCCAGTAAATTTGGCGACAAAGTTGGCAAGCACCTGCCCCTTGATTGAGGTTCTGGGTAGAAACTGAATATCATACTAGCCAAGTTCTAGAGCCCACTTTGATACACGTCCGGAAGCTTCGGCACTGCGTAGTGCTGACCGGAGGGGATAGTCTGTTAGCACCCCAATGTTATGCCCCTGGAAGTAATGCATCAGCTTCCTCGCCGCCATGACTAGGGCTAGGATGAGCTTTTCCAGCAGAAGGTAACGTGTTTCGGTGTCAACCATTACCTTGCTCACATAATACACTGGTCGTTGCTCTCCCAGCTCTTCCTTTATCAGTACGGCGCAGACGGCCCGGTCGAAAACTGGCAGATACAAAATGAGCGGGTCACCGAGAGAGGGCGTTGCCAAGAGTGGTACTGAGCGGAGGTAAGTCTTAAGGCCGTTGAAAGCGGCTTCGCATTCGGCGGACCATTGAAAAGCCTTGCCCTGCTGTAGTGTATGAAAAAATTGTCGACAGCGATCTGTGGACCGGCTGATGAACCTGTTGAGCGCGGCGGCCATCCCCATTAACTTTTGAACCTCTTTCACTGATCGAGGGGAGCTGAGCTCCAGGATTGCTGTGATTTGCCTTGGGTTAGCTTCGATTCCTCGGTGGTTGACAATATGTCCCAAGAATTTTCCAAAGCCAATTCTAAAAGCACATTTAGAAGCATTAAGCTTCATTCCATATTCGCGTAAGATGCCGAATGTTTCTTCAAGATCGGCTATATGATTCTGCTTTACCTTGGACTTGACCACCATACCGTCAATGTACACTTCCATTGTGCGGCTGAGTTGCTTTTTGAACATAGTGGTGACTAGTCTCTAGTAGGTTGCCCCTGTATTCTTCAGCCCAAAAGGCATAACCTTGTAGCAATAGGTTCCTCTTGAGGTGAGGAATGCAGTTTTGTCCTAGTCCTCCGGATGCATGGCAATTTGATGGTAGCCTCTGTAGGCATCAAGGAAACTCATGCGCTGATGACATGATGTTGCATCTACCAGTTGGTCTATCCTTGGGAGAGGAAAATAGCCTTTGGGGCAGGCTTTGTTTAGGTCCGTGAAATCAACGCAGACTCACCAGGACCCACTCTTCTTCTTCACAACCATAGTATTAGAGAGCCATGTGGGGTCGTCACTTCCCTAATTGCCCCTGCATCAAGCAGCCGGTCAACTTCTTCAATGACGGCGGTAGTGTGCTCTGCGGCTGATCGCCGACTTTTTTGAACGACCGGTTTGCACTTAGGGTCAACATTCAAACAGTGTTTTGAAATAGATGGGTCTACGCCCGGCATTTCATATGAGGTCCATGCAAATACATCAAGATTGTCGAGCAGGAAGGATACTAGCTGCTGTCTGTCGGTTTGACTTAGGGAGGCGCCGACCATGAAGAACCTCTCTGGATTGCCGTCAATCTCAACTCGGTCTAGATCTTCCGTGGCTTTGTCATTTGGGAGCCGCCCAACATCGTTGAGGCTATCTCGATCCAGCACCTCAAGGGAATTGACGTGCAACTCCTTTGGCGTCTTTTCGGAGAGGAGATAACATGCTTGTGCGAATTGCTGAGAACCACGGATTTGCTCAATGTCGTGTTCTGTTGGGAAGCGTAGAAGCTGATGATAGGTGCTTGGGACGGCCCGTATAGTATGCAACCAAGTTCACCCCATGATGAGACTGTACGGCGAAGGAAGCTTGACGACTAAGAATTCCACATCCACTGTTCGGGAGCCCGCTCGGACAGGTAGTATGATTTTCCCCAACGGATATTCTGGATTTGAGTTGAAGCCGAATAATGGATAAGGAGTCGGAGACAGGTCTGATTCATTGAAGCCAAGTTTGATGAAGGTCTTGTAATACATAACCTCCGAACTACTTCCCTGGTCTATGAGAACGCACTCGATGGAAAATCAGTTTACGTGTAGTTCAATGACCAGTGGATCAGTGTGGGGGACTGTTATGCCGATAAGATCGGAATCGTCGAAGGTGATACTCGGAGCTTCACGTGGACATTTTGCCGGCGTGAGTTGCTTCTGGGATACTGGGTGTAATTGAATTGTATGCACGGCTGGGGGCGTTGGCAAGCTATATATCATATGAACGACACCAAGCGAAGGTGAATCCTACCGAAGTACATTTGTTTTGGTTGCGCTCTTTTGGACGTGTTGCTGGGGCTGACCATCTTGGAACGACTCCTCAAGGTGATCTTTCAAAGTATAGCTACTGTCAATGTCACGACCGTGATGTTTGCGATATGCACACCGCCTATCTCTTCTTGCCCACCTTACATGCGAACTCTCTTCGGAGGAACTGGAAACTTCAGATCGTCCTTTTCTTCTTGGGGACCGGGGATAATAAGTCGGAGTTGCTATCTCATGTTATAGGGCTCGAGATCGTCGACCATTTGCCTTTAGAAGTTGTTCCGGGGCTTGGCGTACAGCTCGTTTGGACTTTTCCACCTCCGAGGCCAAATCCTGACGGAGACGTTCATTTTCAGCGATCATGTTTGCCAATCTCTGTTCGTTTTGCTTTACTTTTTCCACGATCGCTTGCGTTGCCTCATGCTCCGGAGTTGAAAGTGAGGCACAGTGCAAAGCGCGTCTAGCAGGGATGATCTCCGGGCCATGCATGTTTGTTGGAGTGAGGTCGTATCTCTGCGTGGTATCATCAGTGACCATTGGAGGGTCCTCTGTCACGCCCGCCATGGATATGCTTGAGTATTCCCACAGACGGCGCCAATTGTGGAGAAATGGTTTTGGAAATACTCTTCTGATCCTGGGGGACGCTCTTGATCCTCTTCTAGTCACTTGAAAAAGAATGAACACTCCGGTCGGGGGTGCCGGAATTAGCACTCCGACGGGCAAGTCAATTTCACACTCAAGATTGCTTGTATTCTAAGTTAAGCACCATTATTTTTACATACCCCCCTTCTAGCTGATGTCTTTTCTATTTATATCCTTTCCTCTTTGGGCCTCGGGATTAGATCCATTTCCAACCTTCAATTCGTCATATTTTATAATTGACCGATCTTCACTCGACCCTTGCTTAGTCGCCTATTTGGCCGAGTAGGGTTGGATTTAAGTTTTCGAGCCGATCGCCGAATGCTTTGAATCCTGACTCCCAAATTCGACTATCCGGAATCACTACAACTCCCAATACTCGGCCCCCACACTTTCCTATATGAAGATTTAGTTGAATAAATCTTTATGGAACAATCTAAAAGGTTTGTCGATTCCAGGACTAGGAAAGTCTATAAGCTTAGAAAATCATTATATGATTTTGAAATAAGTATCGTAATGCAGACATGTAAAATTTGACAGCATAATGTTGTCAAGTGGATTTTCACTAAATAGGTATTGACAATTGTGTAGATGTCAAAGACACTGACAAATAGATTTGTCAGTTTGTGTCTGTACATTTGGTAATTATGAGAATATGTTCAGAATTACCAAGAAATTGTTAAACTCTAAGTTTGACATGAAAGATATGGGCCATGTAGATGTGATTCTGGGTATTAAGATCACCAGAACATCTGGTGGTATTGTACTGTCTCAGTCTCATTATGTTAGTAAAATACTCGAGAAATTTAGTAAATCAGATACAAGTGTGTCGAGGACATCAGTAGACTTAAGTTCACATTTGGCCAAGAATAATGGTGAGAGTGTTTCAACTAGAATATTCTCGGGTCATTGAAAGTTTGATATATTTGAAGAGTTGTATAAGGCCAAATATAGCCTACTCAATTAGCAAGCTAAATAGATACATGAGTAATCCCAATGCCTATCTTTAGGAGGCGATCGTGCAAGGTACTTACGGTATAATCGAGAGTATGGGTAGCATTACACTTGATATCCAGTTGTACTAGAAGGCGCGCCTACTGGATATCTTGTCCGTTAGTGGACTTGTTTTCACTTTTGGAGGTGTAACCGTATCTTGGAAATCTTCAAAGCAGATGTATATCGCGAGATCAATGATGGAGTTAGAGTTCAATGCTTTAGATAAAGCTACTGATGAAGTTGAATGGCTTTGCCATTTTCTTGAGAATATTCCATGTTGATCGAAACTTGTGCTAACAATTTTGTATACTTTGTGATAACCAATCAAATATTGGTAGGGCACAGAGTTGTACGTATAATGGAAGGTCTACAAATTTTCGTTGAAGACATAATTCTATATGAAAACTACACTCTTGTGTTGTCACTATAGACTATATACAGTCTAAGGACAATATTACGGATCCGTTAACCTAAGGGTTAAATTGAGAGTTAGTAAGAAGTCATCAAGAGGAATGGGGTTAAGGCCTTTAGCGAATACTACAGGAACAAAAAACCCATCCTAGTTGATTAGAGATCCCAAGATTTAGGTTCAAAGGGACAACCAAATTCCATGTAACGGGTGAGTCACTGTGAGGTAAATCCTCATGCTCATTCCTTTATACAGTGATACCCTATGATGTAGAAGGTTAAGTTGATGCTTTTAACGACCTAAATGCTGTGAATAGTCAACTGTGGTATAGTGAGATACATTATGTAAGTCACCTATGTAAGCGCGAAATGGGACCACTTCTTTAAGAATTAATAATGTCAATTTCTTTAAAAACACCCATTGAACCAGGCAAGTGTTCCAAGGGCAAACAGGACACAATAGTGAGAACAAAACAATAGTTGGAGTAACTCCTGTCTGAGGTCTATTGTCTCAATTTACACAAATAGCAAAACAATTCAAGATATCACGTTCACTGGTCAACTAGTAAATCCAATAGGCTTTCATTACGAGAAGTTCAAGTCCGACAGCTACCTTTTTCTGATGCAGGGTTATTCTCTCCGAGTCTTTGTTGTTAGCCGTTGTCCATTTTTCTTTATTCGGCCAATTTTATTCGTGTGGGGGCTTGTTGGAAAATAATGGTTTTTCAGCAACTTTAATTCGACATTAAAGTAGAACCCGACCGCCGGTTGAGGTGGGTCTGAATGATTTTATATTCTCTTAAGTAAGAAGGTTGCAATATATAAATAATGAGCTGAAACCATTAGGTTGTGAATGAGAATTGTCTCAAAAAGTAGGCATCAATAACAGTTGGACTTAGACTTGGACTTAGTCTTAGTCTTAGTTTGCACTGGGCCTAGGATTGTATTTGTGCATGTACTAGGTTTGGTCTTGGACTTGGAGTTGGACTTAGACTTAGTCTTGAGCTTGGGTTGGGTTGGGCTGCATTGAGCTTAACTTGCGCATGTGTTTGAGATTAGGCTTGGATCGGGTTATGACCTAACATTAGTATCCATTTTGTGACCCATCTACTTGGTTTATTCAAATATCATTATATACAAATTTATTTGTATATATTGAGCACATGAGAGGTTTAGACTTTTGTAACTCTCATCTTTTGATGATGGAGTTGATGACCAGTTTTTAACCATTGTAACTTTAGCCCTAATGACTAGAGTTGATGGCCTTGGTTAATGGAAATTTGATGACTCTACTAATGTTAGCTTTCTAAAGAAGGCTGTCCCCTACAAGTATAAATAGAGGCATTTCCCTTCCAACTTAGTAGGTGCTTGTTAGAAAAGTTTTTTAGTGTTAGAAAATGAGATGGTGTTTAATAAAGTTGGAGATGGTTTTTTATACCATGCTAGCCCCTTCTTTGGTTCTTGTTAGAAAGAGAGTGTTGTCATTGTCAAGTTCGCCGAAACTATTCAAAAGGTGCTTCTGCATGAGCTAGTTTCGACCATCAAATCTTAGGAGACAAATGCCGACATACCTCCAGCACCCATTGGGAGGCGGTGAATCTATTTTAAGAAAACTGTGGCATCACACAGGTTTCGGTTTGCGTCTCTTATCTTTTGTCTTTCAAATTTTTTGATTTAAACTATTTCTTATATATTATTTTGTATGTCTATGTAAATCCATCTTGTAATATGTTCCATGATGTAATCTAATTCATTCCTATACTTTTAGTTTTGTAGTTTATTATGTATTTCATTCTTTAATTTTTTAAAAAATATATATTTATTTTGTCATTTCTATTTAATTTATTTTATATGTTTTTCTAGTATTATTATGAAAAAAATATCAACACTAGGTAAGTCCTCTTTCTTTATAGCATATTGCTTGTGTGATGCATTGTCTTTTCAAAAATGTAAGTTTATATGCCTTATGTGGTTCAATTGTATGTTTTGGATGTTTTGTGATATTACTTGAGTTCAAATCATGTTTATGATCGTATATGGTTAAACCATTGTCTTTTTAGTAAGAAAATCAATTTGTTTTGTGAAAATCATGGCTTATATGGTTGTATTCATCTATCCAACTTAGGTGATATCTTGTTTATTCAATTATGTAGTCCATAATTTAGTAAAGTATTAGAGTTAATAATTGAGTTCATGAGAGTCAATTTGAGTCATAAAATAACGGATTAGTAGAGGCTAATCAATTGATTGGGTGAGAGGTGTACTCAATTAATGGCATTCTCCTTTTATACCTAAACTCCCTAGCTGAGATCTTTAAATATGACGAATTACTGCCTATATATTGGTTTTGAGAGTCAAACGTGTTTCTAAGTTTCCCAAGTTTCAGAGAACAAATTTAGACCACACTTATTATGAGAAAAATATCTTTCATCATTTGGCAAACTATATTGAATGATCAAAATAAATATATCAAGATCTCTGCCTACAAAATTATGGTTAGTACTTATCTGGTCATATAATTGAATGAATGGCACTTCGATGCAAAAGTTAGCAACAACTCTCTAGAGAATACTCAACAACATAAATATTCAAATTTTATTTTTCTCACTTTTTTAGATATAAAAATTAATATTAAATAGTTATTCATTTATATTTTTCATGTTCAAGGCTCTAATTGATTTTTGATTGATAGTTTTAGAAGGTAAAATGAAGTTTAGTGAAATTGATCTAAAATCGAATAGTTTAGATATAAAATTAATATAATTGAAAGGATAAAGATTAAATTGATTTTTGACTGATAGTTTGAGAGGCAAAATGAAATTTACCCAAATAATTATCTCCAATAATTTATTTTTAAAAAATTTCATTAGATTCAAATTTCATGAGTTTTAATGTTGATTTGATGAACATTTGATGAAAGGATTAAAAATAATTTTTAATTATAAATTTGATAAAAAGAAAAAAAAAATTTAAGAATTAGAGATACTTTTAGTCCATCACAATTGTTGATACAAGACAAAAGTGTTATGGTGTCTCCAAGCCAAACCTCTTGTGTTAAATGATTAAATTCTATCCCATTGACTGGAAACTGGGGAGTGATTTCATGGCATAATCACAACAAGATTCTACAAGAAGAAGAACATAGAAAATTAATTTTTAATTATAAATTTGATAAAAAGAAAAAAAAAATTTAAGAATTAGAGATACTTTTAGTCCATCACAATTGTTGATACAAGACAAAAGTGTTATGGTGTCTCCAAGCCAAACCTCTTGTGTTAAATGATTAAATTCTATCCCATTGACTGGAAACGGGGGAGTGATTTCATGGCATAATCACAACAAGATTCTACAAGAAGAAGAAGAACATAGAAAATTACAAAAGGATTTGAAAACTATAGAGGGTCAGAAATTAAGATCAAAATTAAGGATTTGCAATCGATGTGCTAGGGCCGCTTTCATATGTAAAGTGACCAACTCATGTACCAAGTCAATTTATAAATGAAAACATTCTATTGTGCATCAAAATTGTCTTATTGAATTGGTGTAATTGAATTGTACTTGTCATTTTTAAATTAATGCTTGTGTAATCGGCATAATGTACTTATTGACGCAATTTGAACAATGTTAATTCAGCATGATTTTGTGATTTGGCAAATGAGGTACACTTTACTGTCGAATAGATCCACATACCTGCCCTTACGGTGATTAAGAGAGCAAGGGTAAAAACATGGGCTTGAACCTAAAAACGAAGCGGGAGCCGAACGATCAAGTTGTCATTTCTCGAACAAGGTACACTGTGTTAATTCGGCACCTTTTGTGATTTTCACACGACTTAATTGCCGAATAGATTCATATATCTACCTATGCCCCAATTGAGAACGGGTACATTATGCATGACCAAATGTATGCTGTCGAGTTACGGGTGGGGCACTGCCTGAGTCCGAGTAGATTCATATATCTGCCCCTACCCAAGTCGAGAATGAAGGAATGGTATACCAAAAATGGGCCGACCACGTGTGATACACATCAGCGATGCACACTAATGATTAATGGGATGAAGCATACGTGCAGTCATTTTAGTTGTATCTAGAGTAGTGCCTCTATAGTTAATATAAAGTTGTATACCTAGCCAACCTACAACCAATTTGGTTACTTTAAATATATTCATCACATTCGATGAAGAGGTTTAGTTTTTGCGAAGAGTCCATTGTAGAAACACCAAACGCAAAAGAAACCTTTTCCTTCGTCGAAGTTCGCAGGATCATGTATGTCAGGAAGGTTGTTCTTCAATAGCAGAGGAGACGAGAAGAGTTTGGTAGAGCTGGATATGGAGATGAGTTAAGAAGCGCCCAACGATTCTCTTCGCAAGGGGACCATCGGACCAGAAGAGCAAAATAGGCATCGATCACCTAGACGACGAAGCAGATCTCCTAGAAGTGGGATCCAAAAGAAAGGAAACACCAGAATTACTAATGCCCAGACCTTCGAAATGAGCCGAGTAGGCCCCTACGTCCGTTGAGTTTCTCCATTTTTTATTAGGAACAAACCCATGACCGAGGCCGATCCAATCGTCCACGACCCAAATGTGGCAGTTGAATTTACATGGAAAATCTTTCCCTCTGAAGTGCACTAACCAATGACCA
This sequence comes from Camellia sinensis, assembly GCF_004153795.1. Classification (NCBI taxonomy): domain Eukaryota; kingdom Viridiplantae; phylum Streptophyta; class Magnoliopsida; order Ericales; family Theaceae; genus Camellia; species Camellia sinensis. The sequence continues at coordinate 689,733 of NW_021026762.1, read as the reverse complement.
ATCAAGGTGGCTATGAGGTTTCGAGGGAAGCAATCGACAGGGCTATCAAAGGACTGTACAGTTCATATGAAGTCGCCATGCGCTTTTGCATTGCCCAAAAGGAAATTGATCATAAAGATGGGAGGATCCAAAATTTAGAGAGCCAACTTGAGAAAGCTTAGGAGCGGGCAAAGAACAAGGCTCAAAAACCCTAAATGGCTGAGTTCAAGGCGGCAAGGCAATCAGTTTGTCAACATCAAGAGACACAATTACACAATGCCTCATGGATCATGCGATAGCCGATCGTGATACTACCAACATTTTTGCGAGAGGCCATAAATACTCGAGCTTATAACAGGTGCTTCTTTGAAAGAAGAAAGATTGGTATTGACAAGACGATGGAGAAGCTGGCCGACGACGTTTGCCGATGTGAAAATTGTGGCTTCAAGTACGAATAGACCAAAGCACTTCAAGTGACGGGTGTGGATTTTGCGTTGTCGTTATACCAGAGATATGTAATGCCATTTGAAGCCTACGACACCTAGAAAACGGACAATGGGGTGGAGGCCACAAACCCTAAGAAAAGCTAATTTGCGTAATAAACTCTGGTTTGATTCTTGGGTTCAACTCCTATAACTAGGACGCCGATCAGATTTAGGATAAATGTACCCATAATGTAATTTGAATTTGTCATGATGTTTTCTTAATAAAAATTCAATTATGTTTGTTTGCATTCGTCAAATTAATTATGTCTCTAAATTACCTACTGTAAGTAAAAATGATACATTATAGGATGCTTCAAATTTGGAGGCTTTATTGATGGCGCTTCATGCCATGCACGAAGAGCGCTCTAAATTTGGAGGCTTTATTGATGGTGCTTCATATTGAGCACGAAGAGTACTTTGAACTCGAAGGATTAAACTGATGGCACTTCGTGCCGAGTACAAAGAGCGCTCCGAATTCGAAGGCTTAAATGATGGCATTTCATGCTAAGCACGAAGAGTGATCCGAATTCAGAAGCTTAAATGATGGTGCTTTGTGCCGAGCATGAAGAGCGCTCTGAATTCAAAGGCTTAAATGATGGTGCTTCATGCCAGGAACGAAGAGCGCTCCGAATTCGGAGGCTTAACTGATGGCCCTTCGTGCCGAGCACAAAAAATGCTTTGAATTTGAAGGCTTAAAAAATGGCACTTTCGTACCGAGAACGAAGAGTGCTCTGACTTCGGAGGCTTATACTGATGGCGCTTCATGCTGAGCACGAAGAGCGCTTCGAATTCAGAGGCTTAAACTGATGGCGTTTTGTGCCGAGTACGAAGAGATTTCCCTCCGAATTCAGAAGCTGAATAAAGGTAAGCCAATTAAAGTTAAATAAACAAGAAACTAACATAATGTCTTATATCATTGATTGACTGTATGTATACAAATTAATAATATACACAAAAGCCAATAAACATTAATATGAGAAAGTTGAAGAAGTTAACATAACCATCAATACTAATGATAAAATTTGTGGAGATGAGTTGAATTCCAAGGCCGAGTTAACTTATTGTCATTCATGTCTGAGAGTCGATATGCCCCTGTCCCTATGATGGAATTGATCTGTTATGGGTCGTCCCAATTTGGGCGGAGTTTACCATTTGCGGGATTCTTAGTAGCCAGTAGTACTTTTTTGAGGACCAACTCTCTAGAAGTATATCGGCTCAAGTACACTCATTGATTGTATGATTTAGCAAGTTGTTGCTGGTATTGTGCCATAGTCACAAGGGCCCGATCTTGGCGTTCTTCAAGTAAATCCATATCCAAGGCCAGCATCATATCATTTCAACCTGTATCAAAAGCCCTTGATCAAAGGGTCGGTAAGCCAATCTCTAGGGGGATGATAGCTTCATTGCCAAAACTTAAAGCAAATCGCGTATTCCATATAGATCCTCTCGGCATAATGCAATGGGCCCACAATACACTCGGCAATTCCTTAACCCACTTGTCCTTGGCTTTTTCCAAACACTTCTTGATGCTGCCCAGGACTATTTTGTTGAAAGCCTCTGTCTGTCCGTTACTCTGTAGATAAGCTGGTGAAGAAAAAAAAGGTCGAATGTCATACATGCCGCATAACTCCTGGTAAACGCCGCAATTAAACTAAATGTCGTTATCTGAGATAAGCGCTCTGGGTATACCGAATCGAGTGATAATATTCTTCCAAACAAAGTGCTTGATATCTGCATCTCGTATATGTGCCAATGGTTCTTCGTTAACCCACTTTGTGAAATAGTTATTAGCAACAATTAAGAACTACTTATTGCTTGGAGCTTTCCGCAGTGGCCCAACTATGTCCAAGCCCCATTGAGCAAAAGGGCAAGGACTGGTCACATAGTTCAGTTCTTCAACGGGCAGAAGTGTTAATGGAGAAAACTTTTGGCACTATTCACATTTCTTAACATAATCCTCAACATCGGTACACATAGTCGACCATCAATACCCTTGAGTAACAGCTCATTGAGGCAATGATCTACCTCCTGAATGAACGCCACAATTGCTTTCATGTATTTTAGCCAAAAAATTCTCAATCTTGTCCGGATGGACATATTCTAAGTAAGGCCCAGAGAGAGATTTTTTTTAAAGTTTCCCTTGAGGATCCAAATAATATCTCAAAGCCTTATTCCACGGCTTGTTAGCTTCCTTCTTATCCTCCGGCAATTGTTCTGAAGTAGGGAATGCAACAATGGGATCCATCCAACTCGACCCCCTTTGGATGGTGTTCATAATGGGATATTCGGGGATACTGATACTCGACTCCAAAATGAAATCCATTTCGATGGTTCATTTCACTTCTAAACTTACAGCCAAAGCTAAATATACGAGAGCATCAGCATGTGTATTTTGGTCACGAGTAATCTGATTCACCTCATGGCTATCAAATTTCATGAGCAAGGAGTTAGCAATCCTCATATAAGCCACCATGCAGTCCTTTTTAACTGTATATTTACCCTTTAACTGGTTTATGACCAATTTCGAATCACAAAGGATTTGCAACCTTCTAGCTCCCATTTGAAGTGAGTTTTTGAGGCTGACCAACAGGGCTTCATATTCGGTCTTGTTGCTTGAGGCGTCAAAGCCAAGTTTAACCAATTGTTTTATCACTGCTCCTTTAGGGGTCATAATAACTACTCCTGCTCCATTGTTGCGCTGATTAGATGACTCGTCACAATACAATTGTCAAATATCCTCGACATATATTCTCCATTCCGCCTATGGTTGGGCAGCTGACTGGTTCCAGATGTTTAACTCAGCATGTAAAGTAGGCATAGTAAACTCGGCAACAAAATTGGCCAAAACTTGCACCTTGATAGCCGTCCTTGGTGAAAACTAGAGGTCATATTGTCCGAGTTCCAATGTCCATTTGGAAACTCGTCCCGATGATTCTGCTCCGCGAAGGACTAAATAGAGGGGGTGATCTGTTAATACCTTAATGGTATAGACTTGAAAGTAATGCATCAATTTTCTGGCAACCACTACAAGAGCAGAATTAACTTCTCTAGGAGTAAATACCAGGTTTTGGCATCCACCATTGCCTTGCTAACATAGAAAATGGGTTTTTGCTCACAGAGTTCCTCTTTAAGCAAGAGGGCACTTACTACCATATCGGATACTACCAGACATAAGATAAGCACGTCGCCTGGCAAGGGGGTAGCCAAAAGTGGGACAAAACTGAGACAGATTTTCAACCCTTCTAGAGTGGTTTAGCATTCTGGAGTCCATTTAAATAATTTTCCCTGCCAACGTGTTTGAAAGAATGGCCTGCACCGATCTAAGGACCGACTAATAAATCTGTTAAGTATTGCAGCCATACCTATTAACTTTTGAACTTCTTTGGCCGACCTTGGTGAGTCGAGTTCCATGATAGCCTTGATTTCTTTTGGATTAGCTTCGATTCCACGACAATTTACAATACAGCCAAGGAATTTTCCTGATCCAATGTCGAATGCACATTTCGAGGCATTGAGCTTCATTTTGTATTTCCAAAGAATATCATAGGTTGTGGCAAGATCGGCTAAGTGTGCACCCTTTTCTTTGGACTTCACCACCATATTATTAATGTAAACTTTCATGGTTCTGCCGATTTGATCTTTGAACATGGTAGTGACCAATCTCTGATATGTTACCCCGGTATTTTTCAATCCAAAAGGCATAACCTTGTAACAATAGGTTCCCCTTGGAGTGAGAAATGCCCTTTTGTCTTGGTTGGCCAGATCCATGGCAATTTGGTGATACCCTCTATAAGCATCTAAGAAGCTCATGCACTAATGTTGAGCGATTGCATCCACAAGTTGATCAATTCAAGATAAAGGAAAACAATCATTGGGGGTAGGTTTTGTTCAAATCTGCAAAGTCTATGCAGGCATGCCACGACCTCATCTTTTTATTTACCACGACAATATTAGATAACCACGTAGGATAGGTAACTTCCCAAATTGCCCCAGTTTCCAATAGCTTGTTAACTTTGTCAACTATGGTCGCAGCATGTTTGGCAGTTGAACAGCAGTTTCTCTAAACAAATGGCTTAGCTTTGGAGTCGACATTCAAGTTATGCATAATGATGGCGGGGTCTACCCCTGGCATGTCATAAGATGACCATGCAAAAGCATCGATGTTGTCAAGGAGGAAAGAAACCAGCTCTTGTCGCTCGGTGGCACTAAGACCTGTGCCAACCAAAACGAATTTCTCAAGGTCATCATTAATTATCACTTGGTCCTGATCTTCTGTTACTTTCTCAACTGAGCTCTTCCCAACATCCTCAAGACTTTCCTGATCTGAAAATTCAATTGAATTCACTTCTAGTTACTTTTGCTTCTTCACCAAGGCTGTGAGATAATAATGCTTTGCTGACTTCTGAGAACCACGGATTTGCTCGATGTCGTATTGAGTCGGATAACAAAGGAGATGATGGTAAGTACTCAGTATAGCCTGCATAGTGTGGAGCCATGTTCGGCCCATGATTATATTAGAAGGTGATGGAAGCTTGACACTAGGAATACAACCTCTAGCGTCTTGGTGCCTGCATGCACTGGTAATACGATCTTACTTAAAGGGTATTCCAGATTGACATTAAAGTCGAAAAGAGGGTAGTCGGCCAGCATGAGATCTGCATCCTTAAAGCCGAGCTTAAGAAACTTTTGTATTACATTATCTCAGAGGTGCTTCCTTGGTCGATCAGGATATATCCAACGGTGAACATATTTACTCATAACTCGATCATGAGAGCGTCATCATGAGGCATCGTGACCCGTTCGAGATCAGCGTCGGAGAAGCTAATTTTGTTTGACAACCATAGTCATTTGGCTGATATACAGGGCTTAGAGCTGGGTTAGGAGGATTGTTGCAACTGGATTGTATTTACCCTGTTTGGTGGGGGTAAAGCTGTATATCATGTGAATTATGGCGAGTGGAGGTGAATCGGGGCGTATGACAACCACACCTGGTGGGTCAACCTCTTTTTGGGAGGTATTCAGTTAGTCAGCCACCCTGGACCAAGTCTTCTAAACGATCTTTCAAAGCGTAGCACTTCTCAGTCACGTGCCCATGGTCTTTGTGATACTCATATCTCAGGTCTCTCCGTCTCATGTCAAGGGGCCCAAACATCTTAGTTGGCTATTTAAAGAAAGCCAGATGTTGGATTTATGACAAAATCTTACTAATATGCTCAGACAGTTCCGTGTATTTCTTATCTGACCATCTAGAGCACCTATTTTTGACCTGATATTGTTCGTTCTATCGACACTAATCTTGGCGATTCTTCCTTCATGATAGGCCTCTTGGCTCTGGGCTCCTCCGTGGTGGGGTTTCATTTGGTGGTGCAGCAGTCAGTAGCTGTACCAAAATAGGTGCTGTCGATTCCGTAGCTTACAGTCCGACTTTAACTCGATTTGCATCATCTTTCACTTTGCAATACTCTTCGACCCTCTTCATTAGGGCCCAAACTGTCTTGGAGAGCCTTCGAGTCAACGAACTCCTAAGCGAGCTATCAGGATCCAATCCCATCTTGAATGCAATGATTGCCATAGAGTCGTTGCAATCTACATCCACCAAATTAAAGCACTCCCAATAATGTGCCAAGTACTCGCACAAAATCTCATTCGGCTTGATTTTCATTGCCCACAAAGAGTCTACTTGTTTCGGTTGAGTCTTATTGTTAATGAATCTAGCCCTGAAGGACTTTTGGAGTTGATGGAAACTCAGTTGAAGCCAGTTCAAGCTTGTAATACCATCTAACGGCGAGCGGTCCCAAACTGTTGGGGAATATTCGACACATGAATGCCTCGTCGTCTGCATGCAGTGTCATTGCTTGCTTGTAATGACGAACGTGATCCGTGGGGCCCGACTTTCCATCATATAGAGTGAACGACGGTGCTTTAAAATTCTTAGACAAAACGGCCTTGGCTATACGTCGTATGAAAGGATCATGCTTATCTTCTAAGTCTAAGTCATCGTCTCTCTTTTTACATCCACGTCGCACTTGTGGAGGACTTCCATTATCTAACTAGCTGGACAAGTCTACTCAGCCTCACTTTCTAGGTTCTTCCCAATAGGAATCTGATGTACTACTACTATCATCATGTCTCTGGGATTGATTTCGCTGATAGGCTTTCCTTCTTGGACATTGACCCCGTTCATGCCGTGGTCCAATCTGTTGGGATTTTGCCAGTTCTTGGCGTGGTGCTCATTGTTAGCTGCCATATCCTCCAAACGCTGCTCATTCCGCTTTGCTTGGTTTATCAAGGTTTGCATGGCGTCTTCTACTGATGTTGAAGGCAAAGAAGGAGTTGTCAAGTCAAAGTTCAAAGACCTTTGTGCGGGAGTATCTTTCGGACCGAATATCGTTCCTAGTAGAACATTTTTGTCTCCAATGATCGAAGGATCTTGAGCTAGGCCTGCCATGGATGAGTTTGAGTATTCTCACAGACCGCGCCAATTGTGAGGATATGGTTTTGGAATACTCCTTTAATCCAAACAAGCCCTCAAGAGATCCTTGAGATGTCACCTGAAATAGAAGAACTCTTGCCGGTGGTGCTAGAATTAACACTCCAATGAGCAAGTTAGCTTCTATAGAAAGATTAGCTGCTTTTGGTTTCTTAAGGTACAAGTTTTTAGAACATATATCCTCCTTCAGCCTCCTTTTTCCTTTTATAGAGTCATTCTCCTTGATATTTTCTCTATGTAGTTTAGCCCTTCATCATCACTCTGTCAAGACCCATCTCCCTACTATACTTTTTAGAAAGGGATAGCCTGGTCCCACTTAATGGGACAATGCCGACTTACCTGATATACTCGGCTCCGACGTACGGCACAAGTACCCTTAACTCAGCGTTCTCCTCATTTTGTATTTCATGTCTATTCGACAATGACTTTCAGCCCAGTAGGCTTTGGCTTCATTCAATCCATCTCAGATGGGCTTGGATGTACTCTATTTACCGTTTTAGGTATATCTTTTTTCGACTCCCACAATATTATCATGAGTTACTCTTATTGTTGTATTTAAAATAAAATTCAAAGATTTATTACAAAAAGTTGTTTTCACTTTAATTAACTTAACAATCTAGCCTTTCTTTGGTTTAATTTTATTTTTAAGTTTGATACAAAATTCAAAGATTTAATACAAAAAGTAGTTTTCACATCGATTAACTTAATAATCTGGCCTTTCTTTGGTTTAATCTCACTTTTAAGTCGAGGTGAGGAATTTGAGAAGTGACACTATCGTAGATGTTTTCTATATCATGAAAAAGTGTTAAGAACAATTATAAATGTCTACCTTTAGTAAATAGAAACATATAACAATGAATGTTTTTTCTTTCATAAGCTAACACAGACAATAGAATATTTTCAATTACATGTTCAAACTTTTACACTCAAATATGTTTATAAAGAATATATTATTAAATTTTTGTTATGGTAGAAATTGATATGGTATAAAAAAATAAAAAATAAAAAAAATTAGGAAATTCTTTCTTTTATAAATAGATATTTAGCGCCATTCGAACGGTCAATGCAAGGAAGGTTCTATACTCTCTCTCTCTCTCTATATATATATATATATATTTTTGCCCCTTAAGAATAAAATTCCTGGATCTGTCAGCAGAGGGGTGTTTGTTTTGTTTGGTGCTTTTTTTATTTATTTATTTATTTATTTTACTTGGTTTCTCACTAACATGTTGTATATTAGCAAATGATTGGACTTACTATACAATACTAACTTAATTGAGATCATTTTACTTTATTATAATACTTATACATTTAACTTCTTTATTGATATAACTTTCTTATTATTTTTATAAATAAAATATTTTTTAGCGTAAAAATATATATATATATATAGAGAGAGAGAGAGAGTATAGAACCTTCCTTGCATTGACCGTTCGAATGGCGCTAAATATCTATTTATAAAAGAAAGAATTTCCAGTTTTAAAGAAAGAAAAGTGCTTTACGTAGGCTGCCCACGTATGAAGCAGCACTTGGACTTGAAGAGTCGGGTCTTGTCTTTCAATATATTTGTGTGGTGTAGAATTTCGTTTTGGAGGGGATAATTTTATTTTATTTCATATTTGGTGTGCTGCTAAATGGCTAATTTTCATTAGGTTGGCTTAGCCCCGTTTGATAAGATGATTGAAATTAATTTAGTCATTATTTAGTATAAATTAAATAAGTGTGCTTATTTAGGTCACATTATTTTCTTATTTTTTTGCACATCATTTCAATTTTTTTACATATTTTTTCATAAAAAATCAAAAAATATACTTATTTAGATAATCTCTTAGTTCACTAAATAAGATTAAAAAGTCAATAAAATAAAATATCGCATTCAAATCACAATTATTTTATTTTTTCTCTTACAAAAATTATAAAAAAAAAGGTCAAAAGTTCATCAAAAAAAAAAAAAATTAATCAGATTAAAACAATCAAAAATTTTAAAAAAATAAAATTAGAAGGCTTAAAAAATAATCAGACTTGAAGGTGAAACTAGGAGCATAAATAAGATGACAGTGAGCGAATCTCTAAACAGATTAAAAACAGATAAATAAAATCGAGGTAGCATTAGCAATAGCAATAATACATTCGAGTATAGGAGGAGTTTAAAAAAAAATAAAAATGAATGCAATCTCCGGCAACTACACAAGGTTCTTTACTGGTGATTTCAATCCCGCATCGTATGGAACTCATCGTAAGTTGACAATGCTATAATTTTCCATTCATTCCTAACCACTTTTAATTAAGTCTCATTTTTGTGTACGTGTGTTTTAACTTGAAAAAATCAAAAAGCCGATTTTAGCCAATACGGGCCACTGCACCGAGCGATACTGGAAGGTGATTGGGAGAGCACGGAAAGCTTTTACAGGTCACATCCAGAAGCAGTGACAAATAGCATCACAGAAAGCTCCGATACAGCGCTGATGGTAGGGATTATGTCGGGGCAGAAAATAGAATTCATAACGAATCAAGTGGAGTTTGGAAGGGTGGATTTGAGAAGAGTGAACAAAGAGGGGAATACCGCACTTCATGAAGCTGCAATTGTTGGTCATTTAAAGGCTGCTGAGTTACTAGTGGGAAGAAACAGAAGCTTGCTATACATTCGTAATTTGGATGGGTATGTACCACTTCACTTGGCCGCTGCCTATGGTCAGAGGGAGATTCTGTTTTATTTTCTGAGAGTAGGTGAGGTGCACAACATACAGCTATCGGAATCGGAGTTGGATATGCTTATGCATCTTGAAATAACTGCCAGGTTCTTCGGTAAGTTCTACTACTACCACTACTTTCTTTTCTTTTCTTTTTTTGGTGATCGGCAAATGTTAATTGTTAGCACTTATGAGAGAAAATCTCTCCACCCTTGACAAAGTACCTAAGTGCTTACACTCCCTTAATTTAACCTTTTAATGAAAATTGAACCCATGACGTCATTGGGACTAAGCCTTAAGGAAGGCACGGTGGCCAACTAGGCTAAGCCTAGTTGGTACTACTACCACTACTATTGTTATGACATACACCTATATTATGTCATACACCTAAATTTTCAAATTTTCTTGGCGTTCACAAATCGCTAGTGTATATATATATATTAGCATACGTCGTTATGCACAGGCTAAACAAATAACTTAAAATTAATTTCAAAATTAACAGTAAATTACAAATACACCTCCTGAATTTTGTTTAATACGAATTGTCTATTGTAATTTGAAAAATTATAAATATCTCAATTCCTAACTAGTCTCTTATACAATAATAAAACTATTTGAATTATTAATTGAAATATATTTTTAATATCATTAAAAATTGTTAATTGATATGATATTTTTTAATAAAATGAGTAATTTGTTATGAAATTTTAAACTTCCAAAGGCGAGAAGTAATTTTCGAATTTGAGATTTTCAGTGATATATTTTGAATGATAAACATTTGGAGAGAAGATTAACTTAAAATCAATTAACTTAATAAGGATTTTAAGAACAAATTTTGTGAAATAGTAATGTATGGAGGATCAATCAATTAACCAAAATAAATTGAACAATGATTTAAAAGCAAATGTGTGAATATAAGTTATGATACATTTATACATATGAACATATATTTAACATCACATACGTATATTATTATTTACAAATACATTAACATACATATGTTTGGACATGTAGATACACAAGGCTAAAGATCCAAAGAGAAAATATAAAAGGAAGAGATATTCAAACATTCTTTTAAATATAAATATTTATATCAATCCCCAATAATAAAAAGAAACAAATATATGAATAAGTGTAAAATTAACCTGTTCTAAAATACATATTGCATTAGATTGCTGGATTGTGTAAGATTTTGCCTTCTTCTAAAATGCTCCTCCTGTTGAATCGTATTTATATTTTGCCTTAAATTCAACTAATAAATTTGCATTGAAATATTAAAGCTTTTAAAAGATTAGTATGTATATATCTCAATGCTAAAAATTTTCCATACTTAATTTTCATTACATGATATAATTAATATGCTTAAATATTGTTTTTAATTGTAAAATCTAATATATTTTTGAAATAATATAACTGTACGTAAAATAAAAGTTGAAAATAGTAGCTACATGACCTTCAAGTCATTTATAATATAACATGAATTAAAAAAAAAAATCTAAAATAAACATAAATCAAGCTAAAATTTATATTTTTAAGTTCCGATGTATGTATGTGCTAAATACTAGGGTTTTATATTGTTAATAACAAAAATCGAAACGTTTAGGTTATGGCAATACTTAGGATTGGAGTTCTAGAGAGACGGAGAGCCATTTCAATATTAGCCTTCAATTATAAATTAGGTGCATCTAAAAATTTTAAAAATAAATAAATAAATAATTGTATTTCAGTTTGAAAACCAAACAAGAAGGTTTTTTTTTTTTTTTCAGTCAATATGAATATTTACAATATAGAGAAGCCCAATCAAACTAAGAAATGATTATTTTATTTATTTATATTTTTTTTAATTAGTAGAAGTATACAATATAGAAAAGTCTAACCGACCTAAGAAAGAGTTTCACAATGAAAAAGAAGTAAATAACATACCAAAGCCCCATAATAAGAGAGAAATTATCAATCTTTGTAATTTAGTACTTACGATCCTAGTCTTCCAAGGGGAAGTGTGTAGGAGTGGCCCACTGAGCTAGCCTAAATTGATTCACGAAACTCAATATTGAAGTATAAAACTTAATCCACATAAATTGGTAAGTATAAAACTTAATCAAAATAAATTGGTGATGTGGGCTTGCTTATGAGATAGAGATATATACTAGTTTAATTGCCTGTTCTCATTACATGGTCGATTATTCAAAAAGATAAAATAATAATTGTCTTCCAAATCTAATAATAGATATTTCAAGTTAAGTGTTTACATGTAATCATCATTTTGTTGATTTATGCCATTAATGTTTCAGATTTGGCTATGTATTTACTTGCAAGCAACCCTAGATTAGCATTCTCCAAGTGGCAAGATGTCTTTCATTTGGAAATACTAGCCCAAATGCCATCTGCTTTTCCTAGCGGAACAAAATTAAACATCTTGAAGCGTTTTATCTATTATTGTAAGTCTCTTGGCTATTTTCCTTTCTCTCAATACTGATTTTTATGCTGTCTTTTACACATTTATTAGTTTACTTATCTTCACATAGAAAAACAAAAACAAAATCTATTTAACTCTTGTGCAGTTCAAGAGTAATGTTCCACTTACTAAATTTTATATCATATTATATTTATTATTTCATCTGTTAGCACCTCATTAGAGATAAACATGTATGAGTGATAAGAGCTATTATACTAATAATGTGGTAAAAAAGAGATGATAAATGTAAGGGCAAATTATACGTGTGGTCCTTACGTTTTATACCTTATGTCATTTTAATTTCTATATTTTTAATTGGCTCAATTTTGATCATTAATGTTAGATTTTGTGTCAATTTGGTCCAATTGATAATGTCATTAGTATATTTGATGAAAAATAATCACTGAATTGATTAACACACTAAGTTAAGTTAAAATTTTACTCTTAAAAATATGACACGTGCCACTTATATGTGTATTTTTTATAAATAAAAAAAATTATAAGAGTTATTGTTAATTGGATCAAATTTAGATAGAGTTATAAATTCAAAATTAAAATTAAATTAATTAAATTACCGGAACTAAAATGATATAAGAGTTAAAATATAAAGACATAATTTACCCAATGTAATATGGTAAAAAAAAAATGTGGCTAGGCTCGTGGGGGCCTATCGCTGGATGCTAATATCCATAATGTGATCATTTTGGAGTATTGGCTGTCACGAGGTCAATCGGTGCTACTCATGGTGAATATTTGGACCGTTGGACCACATGATATATTTGTCTTGGAAGGTTTACAAGCTCCACCAAATGTCATTGGAAGGACTCTGGTTACCATTGGAAAAACACCCTTTGGCTCTATGACGTGGCATTTTTGGGGGCAATATGATAAATTTAATAAAATTAATAGTCATTCATCATGCTAAAATTTGGCAAGCTACTTCTATCATTTCAAATTTGGCACAATTGATAGCACTACTGGAGCATTTTGTACTTATCATGCGAAATTTTAACAACAGCATGATGGATAACATCTGCAATTGATTAAAGAATGTGAAGTAATTATAGAATATTAAAATATACATAATGTATTTATCTGATAAATATTTTAAAATATATTTAGGCATGGTTTGGAAAGAAAAAGGTCACGCTTTTTTTGTTAAAATAGTCACAAAAAATAAAATAGACTTTTTAGTCCAATAAGACAAAATATTACATCCAACTCATAATCATTATATTCTTTTAATCACAAAAAAAAACTAAAAAAGTCAAAAATCATTCTCAAACCAAACTTTTTAGCCCTAGACTAAGATAGTCAAAAAAAGCTAAAAAAACCAAAAAGCCGACCCACTTCCCAAACCATACCTTAGAGTATACAAGTTGCATTTCAAAGAATACAAAATATTATTATTATGAAGATAATCATCGAATAAGTTGTGTTCAGAAGATTCAAGATATGTTTTTAAAATGCCCACGAGATGTTAAAAATTGTCCGATATTATGAATTCAAAATTTTAATTAAAAAAGTGTGTGGCACGATTTTAAGAGTATCCACAAAATGTGTGTGTCCATCACGAAATGCCTCAAGTCCATGTAAGTGTCCGTTCTTCTTGAGGCAAAGAGCTATGTCAACAAACCATCCACTGGAGATTTTTTTTTTTTTTGGTAACAAAAAGAGGAAAAATCAAAGGGGAAAAAAAGAAGTAAAAATAACCTCTAGATTGTGATATAATCCCATGCTAAATTACCCACAATCATATTACTCTTAATTTAATGAAATGGCGTATCTGTTTATTTTGATAAAGCAAATAAATCTTAGAATAAATTATATTATTAGTTCATGTAGTCTAACAGAAGTATGACTTTAGTCATTATAGTTTTAGTCTTTATGATTTGAATCTCATATTTTTAGTTTCATTGCAATGTCATATATCTATCATATGCAGTTGACATTTTGAACGGAAAAAAAAAATAAATAAATAAAATAAAATAAAATAAAACTATATGCCAAACTAGAGGGGTCAAAGTTAAATTCAAAACAAACTATAGGGACCACTAGCATAATTTATTCATTACACCAGTGACCTTTATAATTTCTTTTGAATTTCAGTTTGGTCTCTCTAGTTTTGTATGTGCTCTTTTTCCGTTCAAAATTCTAACAGTAACTAACGGAAGAATTATATTGTAACAAAATTAAAAGTATAAGGTTCAAATTGAAATTACGAGGAGCAAAGTGAAATTTCACTCAAACTAGAGAGATTAATAATGTAATTTATTCAAACTAAAGAGATTAATAGTGTAATTTACCTAAATTTCTACATGCAAAGTGGTGTTCACATGTGGAATCATATATTTTTCAGTTGTTCCGGTTCAAAAGGGTCCTTTTGTCTTCAAACGTTCACCGAATGCTAGCGAGGACACGGAGAAGCCAATTCAAAGTTCACAAATTCGACTTTTTAGAAAAGACTACTTATCTGGTTTGTCAGAATTTCTTATCTTCTTCTCTGCTTTTACTTATCAGTCTTGCAAGTATATATAAAGCTCTACTCACTAACTTGATTCAGTGAAATATAATAGTTAATCAACCTGGTTCTCAAACTACATAATAAAAAAAACTAAACACCTTCAGTTTTAATTTTGAATAAAAATTTTAGCCTTTTAAAGCATGTGTTTTTCTATCATTTTAATCTTTTAAGTTTGAATTTTATCATTTTAGTTCTCAAAATTGTTAATTTTAGTCATGTCTCTAACGTCTGTTGACATTAATAACAGGAAAAATATGTAATCCTTGGATAAAAGATAATTTTGATCCTTAAAATATGAATTTCTTGTCATTTTAGGTTCTGAAGTTCTAAATTTTTTCATTTTAATTCTCAACGTTGTCAATTTGAGTTAGAATCAAATTGACTCAAATTGATAATTTTGAGACCTAAATGACAATTTGAAATTTGAGAGACTAAAATGATAAGAAACGCATATTGTAGGGATCAAAATTATCTTTTATCTATGTTTTTGTTACCAATGTAGACGAACGTTAGACTTAAAACCAAATTGACTTAAATTGACAATTTCGAGGGCAAAAATTAAAAATTAAAAATAAAACTTAAGAGACTAAAATAAAAAACAACACATACTTTAGGAACTAAAATTGTTTCCTATCCTTTAGTTTTTTAGGTTTGTCAATTTGGTGCCTAAAGTGTAAAATGTGATTTTAAATGATCCCCCACAATTTACTCTGTCCACTTTAATTAACTGGAGCTAGAATATTTTCAAAATTTCGCATAAAACCTCAACAAAATTAAAAATGACTAAAAACATACATGATTCTCAATATATACTTGATTGTATTTTGCTCCCTAACCAAAACGATTATAAACACAAGCATAGTGTGCGCTCTATTAAATTTTCCCCTTTGATTTTCAATCTTTTAATTTGGGGTAAATTATATAAATAGTCCCTATAGTTTACACGATGTGTCAATTTGATCCCTATAATTTCAATTTACTCGATTTTGTCCCTTAATTTAACGGATTATGTCATATTAGTCCAATAAATAACGGTTGTTAAGTTAATTTAACAGAAGGTTAAACAATATGTCAATTTGGTCTCTATACTTTACACGATGTATCAATTTGGTCCCTGTAAGTTCAATTTTCTCGATTTTGTCAGGGACTAAATTGACACATTGTGGAAAATACAGAGACCAAATTGACACATTGTTTGACTTTCCATTAAATTAACTTAATAACCGTTATTTATTAGACTGAAATGACACAATCAGTTAAATTAAGGGGAAAAATCGAGTAAATTGAAACTATAGGGACCAAATTGACACATCGTGTAAATTACAATGACTATTTGCATAATTTTCCCTTTAATTTGGTTAGATTTTTTTTAAGGTAAACTATATTGATAATCCCTATGTACGAGCACAAAATAATTGTCGCTTGTATAATCTTGTTGATCAAACTTGCGTTCCTTCAAACGTCATCGTAAGACCTGAAATCACAAACGTCAACTAGCCGGCTGTTGTATATCAGAAACCCCTCCAATGCTTAAGTCAGTAAATAGACTAAGAATGAGACAAAAGCTTTGTAAATTTGGGAATAATAATTGCAATACCTGGAATTAGGGTTTGGTTTGAACTTTTGTAAGTTTTGCATGGCACAATCCTAGTAGAATTCTAACTCTCCTTTGTAGAGTCCTCACAGGAATCACATTCTTAAAGGATAATGTTCATCCTTCAACACCCTCCTCACCGCAAACTAATTGAGATGGCACAACTCTTTACACGGCTTCAAGCCGAGCAGCCGAATAACCTTGCCCTGTCCACCTCTGATTTAACCGTGTAACACGCAGCGCCGTGCAAGCCTAGCACGACGCACCACCATGCTTGACATTGCATGGCCTTTCTCCTAGCCCAGTCAAAGCTTTACTACCAATTACATTTGACCATCTTCCCATATAGCTCAGTCAAACCTTTGACTGCCATTAGAAAGTAGCTCGGTCTAAGAACATTAGCGTTTACCTATCCGGTCGAACTTCTTTGACCGATTTGACCTTCGTGCAGCCCAAACCAAGCTATATCTGAAGCATAGCTCAGTTCACTAATGCGGCCCAAGTCTTAAGCCCACTCCCACCTAGCTCGGCCCAATTTGTGCTACACAAATTACCCTCTCACCTTATATTTTGTCTCATGTGTCATTTTGTTCCTTATACTTTCAATTTGATTAATTTTGACTAGTAATTTTAAATTTTGTCAATTTAGTCTAATTGATAATATTGTTAGAATTTTTGACATAAAACAATCATTGAATTAGTTCATGTTAACTCATCAAGTTAAGCAACTTTACAATTTTGTGTTTAAAAGTTTGACACATGCCACTGTTGAGTGGATTTTTCATTAGAAAAAAAAAAACATGTTAACAATTGTAATCAATTAGTTCAAATTAAGACAGAGTTATTAATTCAAAGTCAAAGTTGAATTAATTGAAACTATAAGAACCAAAATGATACAAAAATCAAAATATAAGAATTACTAGTATAATTTGTCCCTTTTTTAATAAAGTCTAAATAATACCTCACTTCCCATTTAACTATTTTAGATAGCGTGAGTGGCAAGGACATTTAACTCACAAATGGGGGATCAAAATTGACAAAATCAAAAGATTAGCAATTAAAATGCAATAAAACTCATAATTTGGGAATTATTGGTAGAAGATAGATAATTACATTAAAATAAAAGTCAACTATGTGAGAAAGTCAACAACACACAATAACAGGCACACAAGAAGCCCAACCAACTGGGTGTCACTAAATCATGCGTTAGCCGACTATAGGTAAATAAGTTCTAATCCAAATATTAGAAAAGACTAAATGAGAATATGGTTTGATCCATACTATTGTATAAGAATTAGACCGTTGCGGACTTAAAGGGGCTGTTTGGTACACTTTTTAGGATGTGATTATAATTTATTTTAATTTAAAAGTCTGTGTCGAACTGTTTGATATAGTTTCTACTTATAACTTATTAGGTAGAAATAACTTAAATAAAAAAAATAAAAAACTGATTATTTAGAAGCTAAGAAAGAGATATTTTTAGATTCTACTTTCTAATTATCAACTTTTAACTTAAAATTTTTTTTCACCAAACAGAGCCAAATATAAAAAGACTTATAATCTCTGAAGTATGCATTTTATGTCACTTTTTAATGTGTCAAATTGATCCAATTTCTAATGTACTGTCAAAATTGTAACAAAATGATAATAAAATATACCATTCATAAAGTGTGTTAAGTGACTTTGATTCCTAAACAATGACGGAAGAAGACTAAGCATATTACAGTGTTTAGTAGGGGTGGACAAATATGAAGTCGCGTCGGATTAGGGCTGAGCCTAAGTTAAGAAATACAAAAATATCTCTTGCCGAAGATCGACCCTATACATAAAAATCTCTCTCAAACCCGTCCCTAACATGGTATTACAATCCCAATTTCATCCAAGAAAACCATTTATTAAATAAAAAATATATTATAAAATTAAAATTAATAATTTGTAATTGAGTTGACACAAAATATTTAGTCATTACATTTTAACTAGAGACTAAGTTAGATATGTTTTCCATCTTAAGTAAATCTTTTCTATATAAAAATAAATAAAAACTAAGTAAATTATATGCATGTATATACTGGCTCATGCTAGAAATTATAATACATATCCTCAAAAAGATTGTATATCATATATAAGTTAGGACATTTGTAGTGTTAATTATCACAAATATCATAACTAAATTCTTTTGAGGCATAACTATAAAATATATATATATATATATAATGAGTTGTAACCAAAAACAATATAAGGCATAGCTGAAAACCTTTTGAATTATAACCAAAATAATAATAATATGTCATAACCAATATTCAAATGAATCATAATTAACACCACAATGAGTCATAATCAAATCATAACCAAGTTATAAATAAAATCACAATGTCATATCCAAATATCACAAACATCATAATTGAAACATATAATACACACTCCAAAAAAGGGTATGTATTATAAAACTGTCCTATGTATATATTAATGCTAGTAGCATTCCTAAGTCCAACCCATTCATTAAACGAAGCTAAAAAGTCATTCCGGCCATGCCTTATGAGCCTATATATCAATCGCAAACCCTTAAAAAAGTCTTGAAGCGTTTTATCTATTATTGTAAGTCTCCTGGCTATTTCCCTTTCTCATGATTTTTATGCTGTCTTTTTCACATTTATTAGTTTATTTATCTTCACACAGAAAAACAAAAACAAAAACAAAATCTATTTAACTCTTGTGCAGTTCAAGAGTAATGTTCCACTTACTAAATTTTATACCATATTATATTTATTATTTCATCTGTTAGCACCTCATTAGAGATAAACATGTATAAGCGATAAGAGCTATTATACTAATAATGTGGTAAAAAAAAGAGATGATAAATGTAAGGACAAATTATACTTGTGGTCCTTACGTTTTATACCTTATGTCATTTTAATCTCTATATTTTTAATTGGCTCAATTTTGATCATTAATGTTTGATTTTGTGTCAATTTGGTCCAGCTGATAATGTCATTAGTGTATTTGATGAAAAATAATCACCGAATTGATTAACATACTGAGTTGAGTTAAAATTTTACTCTTAAAAATATGATACGTGCTACTTATATGCGTATTTTTTACAAATAAAAAGAAATTATAAGAGTTATTGTTAATTGGTTCAAATTTAGATAAAATTATAAATTCAAATTAAAATTAAATTAATTAAATTACCGGAACTAAAATGATATAAGAGTTAAAATATAAAGACATAATTTACCCAATGTAAAATGGTATAAAAAAAATGTGGCTAGGCTCGTGGGGGCCTACCGCTGGATGCTAATATCCATAACGTGATCATTTTGGAGTATTGGCTGCCACGAGGTCAATCGGTGCTACTCATGGTGAATATTTGGACCGTTGGACCACATGATATTGTCTTGGAAGGTTTACAAGCTCCACCAAATGTCATTGGAAGGACTCTGGTTACCATTGGAAAAAACACCCTTTGGCTCTATGACGTGGCATTTTGGGGGGTCAATATGGTAAATTTAATAAAATTAATAGTCATTCATCATGCTAAAATTTGGCAAACTACTTCTATCATTTCAAATTTGGCACAATAATTAAAGTGCGGGCGGTTTTTGCGGGTTGCGGGTTTAAACCGCGACCCGCCCGCAACCCGCAAATTTGTCATATTTCAAATCGCATCCGCCCGAATTATGTTTGCGAAACCGCTCATTTATATGCGGGTTGGACGGATTGGACGGTTTGAGCGATTCGGATAAACCGTTGCCCACCCCATCATTTTGGAGTATTGGCTGCCACGAGGTCAATCGGTGCTACTCATGGTGAATATTTGGACCGTTGGACCACATGATATTGTCTTGGAAGGTTTACAAGCTACACCAAATGTCATTGGAAGGACTCTGGTTACCATTGGAAAAACACCCTTTGGCTCTATGACGTGGCATTTTGGGGGGGGCAATATGGTAAATTTAATAAAATTAATAGTCATTCATCATGCTAAAATTTGGCAAACTACTTCTATCATTTCAAATTTGGCACAATTGATAGCACTACTGGAGCATTTTGTACTTATCCTGCCAAATTTTAACAACAGCATGATGGCTAACATCTGCAATTGATTTAAAGAATGTGAAGTAATTATAGAATATTAAAATATATATAATGTATTTATCTCATAAATATTTTAAAATATATTTAGGCATGGTTTGGGAAGAAAAAAGCCACGTTTTTTTTGTTAAAATAGTCACAAAAAATAAAATAGACTTTTTAACCTAATAAAACAAAATATCACATTCAACCCATAATCATTACATTTTTTCTCTCACAAAAAAATTAAAAAAGCTAAAAACCTTTCCCAAACCAAATTTTTTAGCCCCAAACTAAAATAACCAAAAAAAGTCAAAAGTCAACCATTTTCCAGACCATATCTTAGAGTGTACAAGTTGCATTTCCAAGAATATAAAATGTTATTATTATGAAGATAATCATCGAATAGATTGTGTTCAGAAGATTCAAGATATGTTTTCAAAATGCCCACGAGATGTTAAAAATTGTCTGATATTATGAATTTAAATTTTTAATTAAAAAAGTGTGTGGCACGATTTTAAGAGTATCCACAAAATGTGGGTGTTTGGGGATGAGCATGGTCCGAATTGAATCAGATTGGGGTAAAACCAGGACCAATCCGTTATTTACGGTTCCTGAAAAATTGGAACCAATCCAATCCGTTTAAATCATGGAACCAATCTGAACCAATCCATTTAAATACGGATTGGATCGGTTTAGGACCACGGATTCACATAATTACGCTTTAATTTTATAAAATCATAAACATAGCGCTATATTAGTTCCACAATAACAACATGTCTTTCTGTAATAGCGACATATTATTCTAGAATTTAAACAACCATAAGAAAATTGGTTTCACCATAAATATTTAGACCATTACAAATTAAAACTAAAAACTAACAAACAAAAGTAATAAAAGAAGATATGATGCGGGTTTAGGTTTGAGTCTAGTTTTATATGGAATAAGAGAAAATACTATGGAGGAGGATGTATAACAAAAATATAGACTAATTGTATACGGTCCGGATCGGTTCCAATCCAGAACCGTGGGGTTCAATCCAGAACCAATCCGTGGATTACGAATTTTTAATTCTTCAATCCGAAACCGAACTACGGATTCAAAAAATCAATCCAAACCTATCGAATTAGACTAAACTGGATCGAATTACAGATTTTACAAATTCTTTACTCAGTCCTGTTGGTGTCCACCACGAAATGCCTCAAGTCCATGTAAGTGTCCGTTCTTCTTGAGGCAAAGAGCTATGTCAACAAACCATCCACTGGAGATTTTTTTTTTTTTTTTTGGTAACAAAAAGAGGAAAAATCAAAGGGAAAAAGAAAAAAAAAGGTAAAAATAACCTCTAGATTGTGATGTAATCCCTAAATTATCCACAATCGTATTACTCTTAATTTAATGAAATGGCATATCTGTTTATTTTGATAAAGCAAATAAATCTTAGAATAAATTATATTATTAGTTCATGTAGTCTAACGGAAGTATGACTTTAGTCATTATAGTTTGTCCTTGTGATTTGAATCTTATATTTTTAATTTTATTGCAATGTCATATATCTATCATATGCAGTTGACATTTTAAACGGAAAAAAATAAATAAATAAAAGTAAAATAAACTATATGCCAAACTAGAGGGGTCAAAATAAAATTCAAAACAAATTATAGGAACCACGGGCATAATTTATTCATTATACCAGTGACTTTTATAATTTCTTTTGAATTTCAATTTGGTCTCTCTAGTTTTGCATGTGCTCTTTTTTCGTTCAAAATTCTACCAGTAACTAACGGAAGAATTATATTGTAATAAAATTAAAAGTATAAGGTTCAAATTGAAATTACGAGGAGCAAAGTGAAATTTCACTCAAACTAAAGACATTAATAATGTAATTTACTCAAACTAGAGAGATTAGTAGTGTAATTTACCTAAATTTCTACATGGAAAGTGGTGTTCACATGTGGAATCATATATTTTTCAGTTGTTCCGGTTCAAGAGGGTCCTTTTGTCTTCAAATGTTCACCGAATGCTAGTGAGGACCCGGAGAAGCCAATTCAAAGTTCACAAATTCGACTTTTTAGAAAAGACTACTTATCTGGTTTGTCAGAATTGCTTATCTTCTTCTCTGCTTTTACTTATCAGTCTTGCAAGTATATATAAAGCTCTACTCACTAACTTGATTCAGTGAAATATAATAGTTAATCAACCTGGTTCTCAAACTACACACCTTTAACTGTTTAATAAATAAAAAAAAATAACTAAACACCTTTAGCCTCCGTTTAAGAAGTGGATTAGTTTTTTAATTTTTTGACTTTTTTTAACTATTTTAACTTGGGCTAAAAAGTTTAGTTTGGGAAGGATTTTTTGGCTTTTTTAATTTTTTTTGTGAGAGAAGAGTGTAATGATTATGAGTTAGATGTAATGTTTTGTTTGTTATGACTAAAATAGCCTATTTTATCTTTTGTGGCTAAAATAGCCAAAAAAGTTCTTGCCAAACGGAGCCCTAGTTTTAATTTTAAATAAAAAATTTAGGCTCTGTTTGGCAGAATTTTCAAATTATAATTTCACCCATTGATTTGAGTGTGTTTTTTGTTTTGAGCTTTTAAATCATAATTCTACACTCATTTCTCAAAACTCAATTCAAAACATAATCATTACTTTTCAAAACTCATAACCAAACACATAATTCAAAACTCTTTTCAAAACTTAATTCAAATCAATATTTTAATTTTGTTAAGATTTTAATTTGGTTAAACCACAAGGACTATTTGCATAATTTTCCCTTTAATTTGGTTAGATTTTTTTTAAGGTAAACTATATTAATAATCCCTATGTACGAGCACAAAATAATTGTCGCTTGTATAATCCTATTGATCAAACTTACGTTCCTTCAAACGTCGTCGTAAGACCTGAAATCACAAACGTCAGCTAGTCGGCGAGTGTACATCAGAAACCCCTCCAATGCTTAAGTCAGCAAATAGACTAAGAATGAAACAAAAGCTTTGTAAATTCGGTAATAATAATTGCAATACTTGAAATTAGGGTTTGGTTTGAGCTTTTGTAAGTTTTGCATGGCACAATCCTAGTAGGATTCTAATTCACCTTTGTAGAGTCCTCTTAGGAATCACATTCTTAAAGAATAATGCTCATCCTTTAACATCTTTCTCACTGCAAGCCAATTGAGATGGCACAACTCTTTACACGACTTCCAGCCAAGTAGTCGAACTACCTTGCTCTGTCCGCCTCTGATTTAACTGTGTAACACGCAGCGCCGTGCAAGCCTAGCACGACGCACCACCATGTTTAACGTTGCATGGCCTTTCTCCTAGCCCAGTTAAAGCTTTACTACCAATTACATTTGACCACCTTCCCATATAGCTCAGTCAAACCTTTGACTGCCATTAGAAAATAGCTCGGTCTAAGAACATTAGCTTTTACCTATACGGTCAAACTTCTTTGACCGATTTGACTTTCGTGCGGCCCAAACCAAGCTCTATCTAAAGCATAGCTCAGTTCACTAATGCGGGCCAAGTCTTAAGCCCACTTCAGCCTAGCTCAGCCCAATTTGTGCTATACAAATTACCCTCTCACCTTATATTTTGTCCTATGTGTCATTTTGTTCTTTATACTTTCAATTTGATTAATTTTGACTAGTAATTTTAAATTGTGTCAATTTAGTCCAATTGATAATATTGTTAGAATTTTTGACATAAAACAATCATTGAATTGGTTCATGTTAACTCATCAAGTTAAGCAACTTTCCAATTTTGTTTTTAAAAGTTTGACACATGCCTCTGTTGAGTGGATTTTTCATTAAAAAAAAAGTTGAGTGGATTTTTCATTAAAACAAAAAAATAAAAAAAAATATGTTAACAATTGTAATCAATTAGTTCAAATTGACAAAATCATTAATTCAAAGTCAAAGTTGAATTAATTGAAACTATAAGAACAAAAATGATACAAAAATCAAAATATAAGAATTACTAGTATAATTTGTCCCTTTTTTAATAAAGTCTAAATAATACCTCACTTCCCATTTAACTATTTTAGATAGCGTGAGTGGCAAGGACATTTAACTCACAAATGGGGGATCAAAATTGACAAAATCAAAAGATTAGCAATTAAAATGCAATAAAGCTCATAATTTGGGAATTATTGGTAGAAGATAGATAATTACATTAAAATAAAAGTCAACTACGTGAGAAAGTCAACAACACACAATAACAGGCACACAAGAAGCCCGACCAACCGGGTGTCACTAAATCAGGCGTTAGCCGACTATAGTTACATAAGTTCTAATCCAAATATTAGAAAAGACTAAATGAGAATACGGTTTGACCCATACTATTGTCTAAGAATTAGACCGTTGCGGACTTAAAATGGCCGTTTGTTACACTTTTTAGGATGTGATTATAATTTATTTTAATTTAAAAGTCTGTGTCAGACTGTTTGATATAATTTCTACTTATAACTTATTAGGTAGAAATAACTTAAATAAGTTTTTTTTTTTTTTTTTTTTTTTTTTTTTGATTATTTAGAAGCTGAAAAAGAGATATTTTTAGATTCTACTTTCTGATTATCAACTCTTAACTTAAAAAAAGTTTCACCAAACAGAGCCAAATATAAAAAGATTTATAATCTCTGAAGTATGCATTTTATGTCACTTTTCAATGTGTTAAATTGATCCAATTTCTAATGTACTGTCAAAATTGTAACAAAATGATAATAAAATATACCATTCATAAAGTGTGTTAAGTGACTTTGATTCCTAAACAATGACGGAAGAAGACTAAGGCCCTGTTTGGAACAGGTTAATTTAGTAACTTTTTGGCTATTTGGCTAAAATATGAGCTAAAATATGAGCTAAAAAAAACTAGTATGTTTGGGATGACTTTTTGATTTTTTACGAAAAGATGTGCAAAAAATAGAGAGAAAAGAGAATCTTTGACTTTTTGGTATGGATTGTTGGCTTTTTGACTAATTTAATAACTTTTTGACTTTTTAACTAAAATAGAAAGTTACCAAACGAGGCCTAAGCATATTACAGTGTTTAGTAGGGGTGGACAAATATGAAGTCGCGTCGGATTAGGGCTGAGCCTAAGTTAAGAAATACAAAAATATCTCTTGCCCAAGATCGACCCTATACATAAAAATCTCTCTCAAACCCGTCCCTAATAACATGGTATTACAATCCCAAGTCCATCCAAGAAAACCATTTATTAAATAAAAAATATATTATAAAATTAAAATTAATAATTTGTAATTGAGTTGACACAAAAACTTAATATTTAGTCATTACATTTTAACTATAGACTAAGCCTCCGTTTGGGAAGTGGGTTAACTTTTTGACTTTTTGATTTTTTTGGCTATTTTAGCCTGGGTTTAAAAGTTTGGTTTGGGAAGAACTTTTTGACTTTTTGGCTTTTTTGAGTTTTTTTGTAAGAGAAGAATGTAATGATTATGGGTTTGATGTGATGTTTTGTTTATTAGGACTAAAATAGCCTATTTTGTTTTTTGTGGCTAAAATAGCCAAAAAAGTCCAAACCATGGCTTTCCAAACGAAGCTGTTTTCCATCTTAAGTAAATCTTTTCTATATAAAAATAAATAAAAACTAAGTAAATTATATGCATGTATATACTGGCTCATGCTAGAAATTATAATACATATCCTCAAAAAGATTGTATATCATATATAAGTTAGGACATTTGTAGTGTTAATTATCACAAATATCATAACTAAATTCTTTTGAGCCATAACTATAATATATATATATATATATATAATGAGTTGTAACCAAAAACAATATAAGGCATAGCTGAAAACCTTTTGAATTATAACCAAAATAATAATAATATGTCATAACCAATATTAAAATGAATCATAATTAACACCACAATGAGTCATAATCAAATCATAACCAAGTTATAAATAAAATCACAATGTCATAACCAAATATCACAAACATCATAATTGAAACATATAATATACACTCCAAAAAAGGTATGTATTATAAAACTGTCCTATGTATATATTAATGCTAGTAGCATTCCTAAGTCCAACCCATTTATTAAACGAAGCTAAAAAGTCATTCCGGCCTTGCCTTATGAGCCTATATATCAATTGCAAACCCTTAAAAAAGCAGACTGGAATGGGTGACCAACAAGCCGGTGATCAATTTAACTCAAATACGGATATTTTGGGAAGAAAATGAATGACACAAAACGGGAATAGGAAGAAATTGAAAAAATTAATATTTTAAAGTGACACAAAACAGATATTTTGGGAACTATATTTGCAATTTAGATGACACAATTGAAATTAGACCAATTTAACTCAAATACGAAAGTTTAAAGACAAAATTGACAAAAAAATATAACTTAGAGAACCAAAGTAACATAAAAGCACATATTTTTAAGAATGATAACAAAACCAAAAACAAAGAACAAAGAACACAAAGAGAGGGCATAACAATTTAAGATAGAAAACCATCATTATTCCATTGAGTTGTATTATGTACAATTAGTATGAACCCCAACTATCACCTTGGCACCGTCTTCTAATTCTTAACAGGTTCGGCACTGTCCTCTAATTCTTAACTGGTTTGGATTTTTTATTTTTTATTTTTTCTCAGTGAAAGTTAATTATTGTAACGCCCTCAAAATTAACCCATTATATATATCATTGACATGCATTATTTAAAGAAGACAATTTATTAATTCATTCATCAGAGTATTACTAAATAAAGTATTACATGTAACATTGAATAAAATGCCTTACAGGCTTACATCTCTCCAAGCCAACACTTGGATACAAAAATATGAGTTCTAACTCAATACAAGAAAAGTCCTAGGCTTGAATGTTTACATGTACTAATAAATAAAATCAATGCATGATCGCACAAAATTGTTTGTGAGAATGTTTTGCTGGGGACTTCAGGGTAGTCCAGAACATTCATCAATCCTTAAAAAGGCCTTTCTATTAGGGGCAAAAAATGGAATTCAAGAAATAGTAGAAGAGATCTTAGTGGTATTTCCGGATGCAATTTCTTATGTAGACGAAGACGGGCATTCTGCTCTCCATCTTGCAGTTATGTACCGTTGTGAACATGTTTTCAATTTTATTATTCAACAAATGGGAGTGAGTAAAAAGTTACTGTTGAAAGTAGACAATGGAGGCAACAATATCTTGCACTTGGTTGGACGAATGCCATATCAACCACAACTTGAAGTTGGTTCTGGTGCAGTTTTACAAATGCAGCGTGAATTGCAATGGTACAAGGTAATACATTTGTTTTGTATCTAGGCAAAAAGTTCTCAAGTTTATATTACATCTTGTTTTTTTTTTTCTTGAATTCCCTACAAACAAGAGTTGTTATTTATCTCTACTATTACAAAAGAAAATGACAAAATGGGGAAAAAACTATAGGGAAGCTCAAGACATAATAAATAATAAATTATTGATTTTCAGCAAAATAAAAGATTCGGAACAAAATTTGTATGAATCATAGAAGCGTGCGATTTTTCTGTTTTATTATTATGTGTCATTTTCTTTTATAGAATTTCGTCAACTATTTTACCTTTCAGTACCCAATAATATTGCATGCATAGGAAAGTATAAATACAAGTGCTCTGAATAAATCTGAACATTTTTTTGTGCACTTTTTAATGACATTTTTCTGTGCATGCATAATTATTATTTATTGAGATGCACCATAAACTTGCTTTCACATTCCAAACTAACTTGATGGCGTAGGAAGTAGAAAAGCTGGTGCCGGTGCAGGCAACAACAACATTGAACCATGATGGAAAGACACCTATGATGGTATTTGACGAGGACCATCGTCGTATGATCCAATCTGAAGAGCAATGGATTGTAAGCCTGGCAAGTGCATGCACTGTTTCAACAACAATCATTGGCACAATAGCATTTTCGGCAGCCATTCAAGTGCCGGGGGGAAACAATGATAAAGGCCATCCAAACTTAAATAACGAAACCAACAATAATACAGGCCATCCAAACTCAAATAACGAAACCAACGGATCCACCTTCAGATTATTTGCCATATCAAATGCAGCCGCGCTATACTCGGCCATCTCCACATTCTTAATCTTTTTATCCATCTTCACTACACGCTATGCAGCAATTGATTTTCTATATTCCCTGCCCAATAGATTAATAATTGGCCTGATTTCCCTGTTTGTCTCTATAACATCCACTATTATAGCTTTTGGTTTTGCCCAATATTTCATGCTTTTCGAAGAACACGAAACTTGGAAACCAATTTCAGTGGTCATAATGTCCTTTGCACTAGTGACTTTGTTTGCTTTCTTACAATTTCCCCTCCTCCTAAATATGATGAAAACCACATATGGCCGAAGCATGTTCAACCTTTTAGATGGAAGAAATAGTCGAAAAGGCTTAAGGTTTTGAGCTTCCTTATATGTACGTTGTATCGAAGTGGAAATGCAACATTGCTCATTTCGTCGATGCCATAGTGAAATACGCAAGATGAATAAAACTCTCTTCCCCCTTTCTCCCTCTTTGTGATATTAAATGTGTGCTTGTGGGTAACAATCGTAAGCACCCCAATCAAGTGTTTAGTGAACCTGATTATTGCTAAACTGTCTCTAATGTATCAAGTCTTTTGTGTTCGGTGCTGTGTTGCTTTAGTTTGTTATTGGAGCATACTCGTACAAGCGTTTTGTTACATTACAGCAATAGCCTCCTGTGTGTGCTGAAATTTAACCAATGCCACAACCTTGGCCCATATTATCATGCCACATGGCACCTTGACCCGAAGTCATACCACATACATACCCAAAATCTTGGACCCGGATGGTCCTACTAAAAAATACATCTCTACAACTTTCCCGAATTCTCATGCCACTTGAGAACTCTAGAGGAATGGAAATTCTTCAGTTTGATTAAACTCAAGCACTTCGAAAACACAATTGTCTTCGTGATTTGCCCCTAACATTCTTCTTTTGAATTCTCATGCCTCTCAACGTGAGCATGTCATGATACCATTCACCAAATTATTTCATAAAGGGTGAATTTATCATCAATTTACTCCTTTTTAAATTTAAAAAAAAAAATTCATTATTTAATATTTAATTTTAAATTTTATCAAATACTAACATAATGGAAGTACTTTGAAATGTGAGATTTTTTTATTGTTTATTTTTTCAACTGAGTTGAAAAATACCATATTATCTCATAAAATGACATCGATTACAAGTTAGTAAGTTTTGTTACTTGATCCAATGTAAAATGATAATAAAGCACCATTGACCACTAACATTTTTCTTTACCCAAAAAGTGATCTGAGAAAATAATAATAATCAGTGTATTTAATTTTAATTTTCGTAATTCAGTTTTTTAAAATTTTAGCCTATTTATGTTACATGTCTAAAAATATTTTTAAAAAAATTGCTTAAAATATTTTTAAAAATTCAGTGAAAACAAAAAAATAATTGGAAAACGAAAAAATAATTTTTTTTTATAAGTGAATTCTAAAAACTGAAACTAAACAAAGTGATAAAATTCTTTTTTCGACAATTGCTTAATCTTACTTCTGTCAAAACATTCCAAAACCAGAATTTTCTACTACATGTCCTTAGAAAGAATGAACATATATGGATTTAAATAATTTAGAAACATAACTACAAATTTATAATGACCTTGGAAAATTTAAACTTTTTATTATTATAATTCAACCCCAATTGAATTTAAATAATTATAATAAAGCTCACAAGTTTTCCCATAGTTACTGGTTTGATATTGGTTGCGTCTCTTTTTTCGTATCCTACTAGCTAGGCTTAAATCAACTGTATTGACACTGAGAATCTAAAAGCCTTGGGCATAAGGCAATTACAACTTGGATCTTATACACTTATACAATGTAGAATTAATTGTTTAAAAGTCCTATTTACAAATGTTATGGTATCTCAAATCTTATTTAAGATTTTTTAAACGAATAAATCCTATTTAATAAAATTGAATCAGTTTTTTTTTTTTTTTTGTTAAAACTAAAAACATTATCAATTTTGCATAGTAATATTCTAGAGAATTGTTTCACTAACTGATAAAAACAACAAAAGATAAGATTAAACGCTTTTGCCTTTCTACTTATTGATTTAATTTCACTATCCAATAAAACTAATAATATTATCAAATTTTTTTCACTTTTAAAACTGAGAACATTATCAATTTTTTCATTTTAATTTTTTTTTTTTCCAATTTTGCACATTAATGTTCTATCATCATGTTTCTTTATAGACACAATTTTCAGTTTTGCACAAAAAAAATAATTCAATTTAAAAAAAAAATTTTGCACAATTTTTTTAAAAAAATTTCGCACAATTTTTTAAAAAAAATTTCAATTTGAAAGTTGATGTTTTAAAGTGATGAAAATCAAAATAAATGTCAAATCGTCATATTTCTTTATAAATTATCATAAACGATGAACAATCATTGTTTAAAAGATAATTCAGACTATTAAGAATTTAATAGAATTTGAATGTCTAAAAAATTTTAATTAAGACTTAATGGTTTTCCCATAGTTACTGGTTTGATATTGGTTGCGTCTCTTTTTTAGTATCCTACTAGCTAGGCTTAAATCAACTGTATTGACACTGAGAATCTAAAAGCCTTGGGCATAAGGCAATTACAACTTGGATCTTATACACTTATACAATGTAGAATTAATTGTTTAAAAGTCCTATTTACAAATGTTATGGTATCTCAAATCTTATTTAAGATTTTTTAAACGAATAAATCCTATTTAATAAAATTGAATCAGTTTTTTTTTTTTTTTAAAAAAAAAAAAAAAACAAAAAACATTATCAATTTTGCATAATAATGTTCTAGAGAATTGTTTCACTAACTGATAAAAAAACAGAACATAAGATTAAACGTTTTTGCCTTTTCACTTATTGATTTAATTTCACTATCCAATAAAACTAAGAATATTATTAATTTTTTTTTCAATTTTAAAAATGAGAACATTATCAATTTTTTCATTTTTATTTTTTTTTTCCAATTTTGCATATCAATGTTCTATCATCATGCTTCTTTATAGACAAAATTTTCAGTTTTGCACAAAAAAAATTATTCAATTTTTTTAAAAAAAAAAAATTTTGCACAATTTTTTTTAAAAAAAATTCAATTGAAAGTTGATGTTTTAAAGTGATGAAAATCAAAATAAATGTCAAATCATATTTCTTTATAAATTATCATAAATGATGAACAATCATTGTTTAAAGGGTAATTCAAACTATTAAGAATTTAATGAAATTTGAATATCTAAAAAATTTTAATTAAGACTTAATGGAATATAATTTCATAAATTGAAGATTTACATGTAAATGCCCCTATAATGTATTACAATTCCATTAAACGCTACCTCAGGTAATAGAGAAGTGAGTCAACAATGTCTTAACAGTATGTGGGATATATATTGTTCCATAAAAGGAGAAGGCAAAATCAGTTTCAAACAGATGGGATGCAAAAGTCAAGTGGAGCATCACAGTAACCACCTCTAAATGTTTGGGCCCATTATGATCCATATCCTATGGCCAGACCAGAGTTTTTTTTTTTTAAGAACATGAGAAATATTATATTAATAAATAATAATAACAGGACATAATCAAGACCCGAAAGGGTCATTCCAACCAAACAACAAAACAAAAAAACTAACAATCAACAAAAAGGAAAACCGACAATGCCAGACCAGAGATGTTAATGCCTAATGTTTTCTACATTGGACTCCAATGTGGGATGAGGGCAACTTGATGCATTTTGGGGGCTAAAACTGAAACTTCAAATACACGACATTAGTAGCATCGGGATGCTTTTAGTAATTCTTCTTACACAATAAAATTTCTCATCACACTCCATTTCTCCTTACACAATGTACAAAAACTTAAATTATTAATTTTATCTTTTCACAATCAGCATAATACCAATCACAACCCTCATTCTAACATCCCAAACCTAACAAACCCTAACTCTATTCTAAAGTTTTTAAAGGTGAATGCATACCTCGAGGCATTTCACCCCTCGTGAGGCGAGGTGTAAGTCTCAAGGCATTGAGATGTAAGCATTTCAAATTTTAAATTTTAATATTAAGTGAATGAATTAAATATTTTAAAATAGTAAAAAAAAAATTAAAATATAAAGGTGTAAATACTTTTCGCCTTAAGATGTTGAACCTTTTACTGTGTATGAGGAGGTTTTCCATCACTAAAAATGAAATTGATATTCTTAACTTTAGTGATTGAGCTTCTCAGTAGACCACTAACTGTGTTTTTTTTTTTTTTTTATTGACCATTTACTTAATTTTTCTTGTAGAATATAGTTGCAAAATGAATTCTTTTTATTTTTTTTTTTTTATGTGTAAATAATCTAATAGACTAAGTTTAACAAAAACCCAAAGCAACCTTTGCATGTGAGTACTCTTCACATGCTTATGCACAAAAAAATGTACAAAACACACCTAAGGCGCATGTCTCAAACTGTGATGCGCAAGCCTTTGGAGAGTAATACTTCAAAATCAAAAGCTTGATACGTTTTACCTTAGTCTCAAAGGCGAGGCGAGCATTGAGGTGAGGTGAGCCTCAAGAAAGCCTTTTAAAACTCTGCTCTACCCCACCCCCCAATCACCACCTCTAGCAGCCATGATCGCCATCTTCAACCACAAACATCTAGCCTTGCTCCCACCAGTGACCTCTACATTGCCACCCTCTCACGGTCGCCACCTCTAACCATCGTGATGCCCTCCTTCCCAACACTCTTCCACAATCCCCAGATTTGACACCTACCCTTCAGTTTCATCACCTCCCACCTCTCCGACCATCACAATCCCCCCCCCCAAATCGCTTCTCTCTTTCATCAACCCCCCTTTTAGCCCCTCCCTCGTCACCGATCCTCCTCCCCAACTCCCTAGATTCGACACTACCCTTCATCGTCGTCACCTCCCACACCTTCCATCTTCTTTTTCTACCTTTACCTTGAATCTCTCTTTCTTTGTAGTACACAGTGTTGGTTTTGGAGGATGAACTAGGTTGCGCAAGGTGATGGATTGTGAAAGTCTAGGTCGTGCTATTCAGGGGTGCTGGATCATCAGCAGTAGGAGACCTGAATTCAATAAATAAATAAATTAACCCTCTACAAATTTTGCTTCCCTAACTAAATTCGAGTTTCATTATCCCTTTATTTCACTAAGTTTAAGCCCCAAAAATTTAAGATTTAAGTCATCTGCAAGGTTTTAAAAAGTGGCCGCAACCGTTATGTAATAGTTGTGATGGTTACCGTCACCAGTTATGGCGGCTATAGCAGTGTGACAAAAATTCACAACCGTAATGACCGCTACCGTTACATAAAGGCCGTAACGGCTGTTACATTGCCGCTACAGCGCAGTTACAGTCACTACAACGGTTACGCTTGTATTTTTTAATTTTTTTTTTTTTTATAAATTTTGTATATAATGTTATTTTCTCATTCAGTGTGTTGTTTCATTTATCTTGAAAACTAAAACATTTCGAAAACATAAGGGAGATGGAAAAACAATTTGGAAACATATGAAAATGTTTGGAACAAAAACTAAAGCCTAAATAAATGTTTATACATTCTCAATAATTAAATCACTTAACATAATATTTTTTATAAATTTTGCAAGTAATACTATTTTCTCTTTTGAATGTCCATACATATTTTAAGTAAAAATCTTATTTATACATGTTTTGAATGCCCAATCTTCAAGATTTCATTACTTTTTCATCTTATCTGCTAACATCTATTTCTCTTATGTTAAATTTATTGAACAAAAATGTGTTGTTTCATTTAGCTTGAAAACTAAAACATTTCGGAAACATAAGGGAGATGGAAAAACAATTTGGAAACATATGAAAATGTTTGGAACAAAAACTAAAGCCCAAATAAATGTTTATACATTCTCAATAATTAAATCACTGAACATGTTATTTTTATAAATTTTGTAAGTAATACTATTTTCTCTTTTGAATGTCCATACATATTTTAAGTAAAAATCTTATTTATACATGTTTTGAATGCCCAATCTTCAAGATTTCATTACTTTTTCATCTTATCTGCTAACATCTATTTCTCTTATGTTAAATTTATTGAACAAAATTTAGATTTCATCTTATGTACTTTTACATTATTATGTTGACATTTTGTATTTTAAACTTGTTTTTTTCTTCTTTTTTTTAATAAAACCAAGATAATCACATATATATATATATATATAAAAGAAAGACTACACACAGTTTAGCCTTCTGATAGGGCTGCTTTTGCCAACACATATGAGCCACCTTTACATTTTGTCTAGGGACCTTAGTAATACAAACATAATCTAACATAATACAAAAATAACATAAATCTTGCAAAAAGTTTGTCAGGTCCGATTCCGTCTTATTAACGTTTTGCAACCGCTGGATTAACAATAAAGAGTCGGTGAGTATGGTAGCTGCTTTCACATTGTTCTGCACACACCACTTTACTACTTCTAAGCAAGCTCTAGCTTCAGCTACCAAGCTCTGGCTTCAGCTACCAAGGCTGACGATGCAACAAAGGAAAATTTCATCCATGCAAACTAGTTTCCTTTATTGTCCATTCCAACCCAAGCTGCACCCGCCTTGACCGTAAGTTCCTTCCACGCCCCGTCGATAACAAACCAGTCAAAACAGGGATGTGGGCACCAATTTGCAGAATTAGATAATACAAAAGAATCACCAGGTGAAGCAACACCCATGTTACTACGATTTGTGAACAAATCATTAATATCTAATATCCTATTCTGATCATGTACCCAATTCAGAGAGCTAATTAATCTCAAAACATGGTCTTCCACCACATTCTCAAATGTAGCTGTATTCCTATGAAGCCAAATACCCCACAAAACCTTAACAGATTCATGAATTGCATCATCATCATCTGGTGCCCTTTGGAACCATTGTCCCATCCAGTCATGAACTAAACATCCCTCCCCATCCTCAAAATTAAGGCCAACACTAGACCCTCGCCAAATGTGTTTAGAGAAATACATTGGAAACAAGGATGCTCTAATGATTCCTCTTTAACACCACACCTTGAACACACAAGATCTAATGGTATTCCCCAGTGGACAAGAAGATTTTTGACAAGTAGGATTCTATGTAAAATCTTCCAAACAAATAATGCCCATTTAGCAGGCAAATTTAATTTCCACAACCTCTTCCAACACCGACCACTATCCCAATTACCCGGATGATGCAAAGTCTGACCTTTCATAACTGAGAAAAAACCCGACTTAACTGGATACTGTCCATCCTTGGCCAGCTGCCACACTCATTGATCAAGTTTACTAATTTGGGGAATATGTATATTCAATATATTAGTGACCATATGTTCCGAAAAGAGGGGCCCGAATCAATGGTTCTCTCCACGATTTAGTATCCTGATTAATAAGATGTGCAACTTTAAAAGAGCTGAACAACTTACCCATCCCCCTTCCTACCATCTCATTCTTTAAAGTAGGAATCCATTGGTCTTCAAAAGGATCAATATTCTCATCATTCCCCACAACCCACCCCAGTTCTTTTTTAAGATCCTTTCCCATAGGATACTCCATGCCCATGAGCAACCTGACTTAGGTGTGGGGTAGCATCTAGAAACACACCCTTTGAACAATATTTTGCCATGAAAAGTCTACTTATAAGAGATTGGGGAATCAAAATGATTCTCCAAGCTACCTTAGGCAGCAGAGATTGATTCAACAACCCCGGATCTCGAAATCCAAGACTAGCTACTGCCTTAGGTAAGCACAAACCATCCCAGCTTTTCCAAATTATCCCCTTTTCACCTGAATGTTTCCACAGAAAACTCCCCACAATACTGCGAATTTGATGGGTGAAATACACCGGAGCCTTAAACACAGATAACAGATAAGAAGTAATTGACAAAAGAGAGTGTCTAATCAGGACACATCTTCCGGCAAATGATAGAGGACTATGTTTCCACCCCAACAGCTTAGCAGAAAATCTATTCATATGACTAAACAAATCTGCCTTATGAGAACTAGCACCCAGAACCGCTCCCAAATACAACCCAGGTCTATCAACTAGTTCAACCCCAAGACACTCGCTAAGAAAAACTCAATGAGCTGGACTCATATTAGGACTAACGAAGAGATTGGATTTATGAAAATTAATCTGAAGACTCAATTGGTGATAGAAGGCTTGCAGAAACCATTTCAAACACCAAATCGTTGCTAATTCCAACTCCATGAAAAATAAACAATCATCTGCAGAAAGGAGATGAGAAATAACCTGTGCATTACGACAAATAGACATCCCCGTGCAAACACCCTGGGACGCAAGAACATCTAAACCCAAAGATAAGGCTTGAGTCACCAAAATAAAAAGGTACGGAGCCAATGGGTCCCCTTGTCTCATACCACATTTCGACTAGAACCATTCAGATTGTTGAGAATTCACCATAACCGAAAATGAAACAATTGATATGCATTGATAAATCAACCAAATTCAATGTGAACTGAACCCCAAAACCTCACTAAATGTGATTCTGAAATAAAAACATGCCTATTTGTATATTTTCTTAAAGTTGTGCGAAGAAATAAAAAATTCATGGTTTCAGTTGCTATCACCGTTACACCCCACAATTGCATCAACGCTATCGTTACCATTATGGTAACCACCACCGTTATTTAAAACCTTGGTCGTCTGATTTAGACCCACCATCAACCACCTACAAAAGGTTTCCTTTCTTGATTTGAATTTGGTTCGGAATTTTACGAATGAACAAACTTAATTTGTTTGGACTTTTCTGGCTAAATGCCTAAAAGTTGAACAAATTAGTTTTGTTCCACCAAAAAAATACAAATGTTTCAAATTTGATCGGCCACATAAGTTCGAAAATTTTAAGTTTGTTTCACACTGGAAGTTTGAACAAAGTTTTAAAATTTTGATGGATTATACTTTCTTTTCTTTTCTTTTTTATTGGCATCAGGATGTCCATATCAAAGTTTGACTAATTCCCAGGGATGCACAAGCCCTCGGCAAGGAGTTTCCCGCAAGTGCACTGCAATTAATTCAAGGGTTTTTTCCCAATCCAATAGCCCCAAGGAATTGTTAGTACCTAAGAGGTTCCGATCCTCAAACCTTGGAGGGAGCACACCCGCAAGACCTAAGGCCTTGCCACCAGGCCAACCCCTTGGAATTAAAATTTTGATGGATTATATATCAAATCACTTTCACATAGATTTCAATCAATTGCAAAACTAATTAAACGTTAAATAAACAATTTTTACTACTAAAGCAAAATAAAAAGTTAGCAATGGATATATCTATCTATTCCATTATATATGTAAAGGGCTAAGTTGGCATTGACACTTCTGTGTCAAACTATTTTACTCCCAAATTACCTTTCTGTAACTAAGAATTGAAGCACAAGTTTTCTATAACTACCTATTCAATCTATAATAGCCAACTTCAACCCACAATGAAAATTTTAAGCACATCCATGCGGGTGTGCACAACCTCTAGTATATATATATATACGGGATTATGGAGAGGGTAATGAGATAAAATGATAATTTTTTTAATTTTGGAAGACTGGAATTTTAGAAAACTGAGTGCAAGGAGATAACATTGTCGTGTAAGTAGAACTCTAATAACATAGTTTAGTACACAAATCTGGGATAAAACACCCTTCTTGCATCCTCAACAAGTTAAGGGCTCATATATCAGTGAACCAAGTAAAGCCTTCATCCCTGTTTAAGTCTTTGCTACCTAGCTTATGCCTCTGAGGATCACCCAAAAAGGATGAGTGCAGCGAACACAGGATGGACCCATTACTTGAAATTTAGCAAAAGCTATAGGTTTGAATAAACAACATTCTGTTTTGTTTTCCAAGCAATAACCACGACAGGGCCCTTACTAAGTTGTGACACTTACCAATCAGTCATATTAACTAGACTTATTTACCTACAGGTCCTGACTGGTAAATTTATCACTATAAAAACAAAAAGATTGATAAATTTATCACTATAAATTTATTCATAAAAACAAAGAGACAGATAAATTTATCACTATAAATTTATTTATAAAAATAATAGACTGATAAATTTATCACTTGATAAATTTATCAATAGGACTTAATAGATAATAAATATCAAAATACGACCTATTAATAATTTTCCCTTGAACGGATCAAAACGCACGTCACACTCCTATTTTTTTTCCCAATAAAAAGGAGGATTTATATTATTAAGAATCAGAGTTACAAAAGGTGGGGCAACATTTTTACCACTTGAACACAACATATCAGTGTCCTCTACAACGTTATGACACCACCATCCAGTGTCTTCACCAATGGTCTGACACGACCATACAGTGTCTCCTATCCTTTTTTATTTTTATGTATTTTCTTGTTTTGTTACTCTCTCCAAACTCAAGTTGGTTAGTTTCTCTCCTCCTTGAGTTTGCGGGGGGCTGTTAGAATTTCCCATCTTTACCTTCACCTACTCCACTACACACTCCACTTCACCTACCTCCACTTCACCACACACTCCACTTCACCTAACCCACTATCACCTCCACTACACCTACTACCACATTTTCTTCTATATATAGATTGTATAGGAATTGTAATTTATCTATCTTGTAATACATCAATTAATAATATATCATTTTTTCTCAAATGTGAACTGAACCCCAAAACCTCACTAAATGTGATTCTGGAATAAAAACATGCCTATTTGTATATTTTCTTAAAGTTGTGCGAAGAAATAAAAAATTCACGGTTTCAATTGCTATCACCATTACACCCCACAACTGCATCAACGCTATCGTTACCATTATGGTAACCACCACCGTTATTTAAAACCTTGGTCGTCTGATTTAGACCCACCATCAACCACCTACAAAAGGTTTCCTTTCTTGATTTGAATTTGGTTCGGATTTTTACGAATGAACAAACTTAATTTGTTTGGACTTTTCTGGCTAAATGCCTAAAAGTTGAACAAATTAGTTTTGTTCCACCGAAAAAATACAAATGTTTCAAATTTGATCGGCCACATAAGTTCGAAAATTTTAAGTTTGTTTCACACTGGAAGTTTGAACAAAGTTTTAAACAAAATTTTGATGGATTATACCTTCTATTCTTTTTTTTTTTATTGGCATCAGGATGTCCAGATCAAAGTTTGACTAATTCCCAGGGATGCACAGGCCCTCGGCAAGGAGTTTCCCGCAAGTGCACTGCAGCTCATTCAAGGGCTTTTTCCCAATCCAATAGCCCCAAGGAATTGTTAGTACCTAAGAGGTTCCGATCCTCAAACCTTGGAGGGAGTACACCCGCAAGACCTAAGGCCTTGCCACCAGCCCAACCCCTTGGAATTAAAATTTTGATGGATTATATATCAAATCACTTTCACATAGATTTCAATCAATTGCAAACTAATTAAACGTTAAATAAACAATTTTTACTACTAAAGCAAAATAAAAAGTTAGCAATGGATATATCTATCTATTCCATGATATATGTAAAGGGCTAAGTTGGCATTGACACTTTTGTGTCAAACTATTTTACTCCCAAATTACCTTTCTGTAACAAAGAATTGAAGCACAAGTTTTCTATAACTACCTATTCAATCTATAATAGCCAACTTCAACCCACAATGAAAATTTTAAGCACATCCATGCGGGTGTGCACAACCTCTAGTATATATATATATATATACGGGATTATGGAGAGGGTAATGAGATAAAATGATAATTTTTTTAATTTTGGAAGACTGGAAATTTAGAAAACTGAGTGCAAGGAGATAACATTGTCGTGTAAGTAGAACTCTAATAACATAGTTTAGTACACAAATCTGGGATAAAACACCCTTCTTGCATCCTCAACAAGTTAAGGGCTCATATATCAGTGAACCAAGCAAAGCCTTCATACCTGTTTAACTCTTTGCTAGCTAGCTTATGCCTCTGAGGATCACCCAAAAAGGATGAGTGCAGCGAACGCAGGATGGACCCATTACTTGAAATTTAGCAAAAGCTATAGGTCTGAATAAACAACATTGTGTTTTGTTTTCCAAGCAATAACCACGACAGGGCCCTTACTAAGTTGTGACACTTACCAATCAGTCATATTAACTAGACTTATTTACCTACAGGTTCTGGCTGTAAATTAATTCGTAAAAACAAGAGAGACTGATAATTTTATCACTTGATAAATTTATCAATAGGACTTAATAGGCAATAAGCCCCAAAAGTAGGACCTATTGATAATTTACCCTACTAAGTGACCACATTATGCATACAAGACCAATATGGTGACGATTGATTACTGATGAAGGGTCAGGTATGTGGAAAGATTATAAAACCAGCTTCTCCATGACAGCAGTAGAAAATTGGGCATTCTAGTTGGATCAGACTAGGAGTTTCTGTGACAAATATTGGATAATTTTAGACTAATTATTCTTTGGTGAGAGGAAACATGCATAAAAACTCTAGCTATCCTATCATCAAAAACAGAGTGCAAATATTATTTGAACAAGAACCATAGAAGTGGGCTTTAAGCTTCTAAACGTTTGATTAGATAAATGACATCTCCCATCAATCACTGCCAATACATGCCCTCCCAATTATTCAACTCCCTAATAACTGAAGCCCAGATTTCAAGCATCAAAGAAGCAAATGATTTTAAGTCCATAACTTGAGGACAATCCACTATGGCAGTTTCCTCTAACAAAATGAATATTAGGGTTGAATAAATCGCAGAATCAGGTTCAAACCTTCGGAAAGTCTCAAAACAAAGGGTTTACTATAATACTGAATAAATGATAAACAAAGGCTTCTTTCCTGCCCCACTATCTCACATTATCATCTCCAAATTTAGCAGTAATGCTTGGTCATTAGTGCTCTGGTTTCCATCGGCACTACGAATTTAAATATTACTTGAATGGTAAAGAATTTATGGGTTCAAGTCTTAGGACCATCACTTTGTGTATTATGCTAAAGGTTAAGTGTGTACTCAATATTTTCCCTCTCAAACACACGTTAATGTGTACTAAATGGGTGTTTTTTTTTTTTTTTAAAACTGGGTTTCTTACTATAGCTTCTAACTTCCACTTCATGTCTAGAGAACAACTGAGGGAATTAAACAATTGTCTCTCATGAATAAATAAAGACGTTATATTGCACAAAAAATGTACATTTGACCATCAAACACAATGAGTCGTGAACTTTCACTATGGAAGCAAAGCATAAATAATATAAGTTGCAACTTGCAAGGAAACTTACTGTGACTGTCTCTGATCAACTAATCGCAATCGCATCTCAATCAACCGCGCATTGAACTCCCCATCGCTAACCTTCAACATCTGCGGCAGTGAAAGAGACAACCCATTCTCCACCAAGAGCTCGTGCCGAGGCTTTATCTTCCCCTCCAAACTAAACGAAAAATACTGCGGAAACCTCTTTAGCTCTGCCAAATCCCCATTCATCTCCTTCAAGAAATACTCCACTTTCGGCCCAAAATTATTGGAAATACTAAACGTCAACAACCCCGGCGACCTCAACACCTCCTCATACGAAAAACCCAAATCTTGCGGGCATAAGCATGTTTTCGACGCTCGAAACCAACAACAGTGTGGTCTGGCAAGTTAATGCGTGTTTCCCCACAAACCCCAAATTTTCTAGGAAACGTAATGCGGGTCTCAATTGGTGATCTACACTGCAAATTAAGAGTCGGGCAGCGAATGATCGATTTTCGGATATCGGGGAAAGGGATATTGACGTGGTTCAATAGGAAGTCGAAAACAGGATAGAGATCGGAGTAGGGATCGCAGGTGAGGAACTGGGAGTACATGTCGAAGATGCGGCCCGAGGCAGAGCGGTCGATGCCCATGGAGGAGAGGCATTTCTCGACTGATTTGAGGGAGTCGAGTGGGGCTGATCGGAAATTCGGGTTCTTGTGGAGGGCTTTGGAGGGATTGACTTTGAGGGTTTGGAGGTAGAGGAGCTTCTCGCGGAAGCGGAGGCCGGAGTCGGAGGTTGGTTGCGGCGGATCGGTGCGGTGGTGAGGTCGGGAGTGAGTGCGGAGGGAGTTTGGAGAGGAGTGAGGCAGTTGAGGGTTTTGGGATGGGTTTTGGGGAAGGGTTGAGGGAGGGGAGAAGGGTTAGGGTTAGGGTTACGGTTAGGGTTTGGGTTTGAGTTTGAGGAGGAAGGAGTTGCAGTGGAATGGGCATTACTTCATTCCGTTATAACTTTCTCGCTTGGCAATATCCAATTGGCAAATTTTTAGTGACAATGCATTATGCATGGAATCTGGGTATAAGAACAATTGGTAATATCCGTTACGTTTGATTTAATTTTGAAATCAGTTTTAAAAAGATACTTGATCTACAACTTCAATTGTAAATTTTTTTGTCCAGAGGTTTATGCTTTCAAAAAACATTGTTCACAAGAACATACTCACGTAAAATAATC
Organism: Camellia sinensis; assembly: GCF_004153795.1. Taxonomy (NCBI): domain Eukaryota; kingdom Viridiplantae; phylum Streptophyta; class Magnoliopsida; order Ericales; family Theaceae; genus Camellia; species Camellia sinensis. Next base: position 646,944 of record NW_021026762.1, on the reverse strand, counting down.
AAATTATCCATGTATATATGTATGCTATACAGTGAAACCAAATCAAAACTCTCTTCTCTCTCTCTCTCCTCGTCCCAACACCACTGTTCTCTTCATCTTCTCTTGCCTTCTCTATTTGTCTCTTTCTCTCACCCCACAAACCTGCTATCTTTCTCTCTTTACCATGGACGCTCACACTCTCTTCTACACTGCCACTCTCCTCATTGGTGACCTCTACTGGTTCGTCTGCCTCCTCGACCTCTCTCTTCCCACTCTCTCTCTTTTGCAACTAAGAACTTGGATCTAAGTTCACTAATGGTGTCTCAAATTTGAGAAAGATTGACACTTGGCATCTCAGATGCAAGTTCGTTTGAGAAGCTATAACCAAGGTTGAATTCGCTGACGTTTGAAATCGTCATCGTCGTGGTACCGAGATCAAGGTTGGCGGTGAAGGTCGCAGATTTGTCGTTAGGGTTTCACCACTATCAATCTCCATCGAGAACTACCTCGTTTTCTCTGGAGGCGGCGGCGAAGGTCGCAATGGCATCCCCAATGCCCTTCTTCTCGTAGGCTCTGATCTGTCTCGAATCTTTTGGATCTATGTTGGAAAGGCTCGATTGAAGTCTTCTTTAGCTCGAATCTAGTTTGAAATTAGTTTTCATCGATGTCTTCTTTGTTTGACCAATCTTCTTAGTTTTCGAATCAAAGGAATTGACATTGAGATCGATCGGATTTACAACTACTTGGGGCTTTCCAAACCCCATGATTTCGCTATTCTAGCAGCTGATTGGGAGGCTCACATGACTCGCTCTTCTTTTGATCGTTGTCTAAGTTCTAGGTTTGGAAATCATCATGATTCTAAGAAGACTGAGGTTGATTCCCTCATAAGAGAAAGATTTTGAACTTTTTTTTGATGTTTTTTTTTTTGCAGATCTCTGTAGAAAGGTGTGGACCTGTGATCATCTTGTACCTTATTCAGCCTCTACTTTTCTGGAAAAATTGAACAGATAGATTGGAAAAATAGGAGATAGTAGGGTTTGTTGAGGAAGCTGACTCAAAAAGGCTCAGAAGGCTAAAATCTATTCAAAAAAATAAACAAATAGGTTCATTTTGTACAGATAATAGATCATTGTGTATGGACGTGTGTTTGAGAATAAATATTTTCAACAAATAATGGATCATTTATGTGTATAAGTGCGTGTTCCCCTTTCTTTGACTTGGAAAACAATTTGAACAGATCACTCTGAAAGAATTAAACAGATAAAAAAAATATTTAAATAGATAGTCACAAAAAATTAAACACAAAAAAATATTTGAACATATAGTTAAAAAATTAAACAGGTAAAAATAATTGAACAAATAGTTAAAAAAATTCAACAAATAGAGAGAAACCCACAGAATTTGAACATATAAGGGAAAAAATAGAACAGATAAGGAAAAAAGTTCAACAAAAAAATGTAAATTTGAACATAAACCAAATCTTCAAGATGCTACAAATCATAAACCAAAACAATCTTCTAAATAAAGCTTAGACGACATCGCCTTCTTGATCATCACCTACATATATATAAGGGAGAGGGTTGAGTTGAAACTCAATAAATCATATAAGTAATAAAGGTTTGAATAAATGATATCCAAGATTTCATCAAAACATTACATATCATAGCTTGTAACAAAATCAAGGGTTGAGCCGAGTTCATCAATCAAAGGCTTTCAAAGCTTCAATGGATGTTTACTACCAAGGATGAAATTCATTGACAAAACAAAGGAATAACTGATTCGGAATTGATTAGACAAGCCCACCCGTCGGTGGCAAAAGAGATATCTCAAACAAAGGTATTAGTTGCATTTAAGTCTCCTAGCACTAAGGACCTTTCAAGAATGTCATCAAAACAAATATAATATTTGATACAAAAACTAAAGGATAATCATTCATGCTTGATCAAATATTTTTCCAAAACAAAGCAAAGCTTTTATCAAAACATTATACCATAACTTTATTAAAAATACCATTCACAATAGCTCTTTGGTCATGGAAATTACGGCAAGGATCTAAGACTTACAAGTACATAGTAATTCCATTGAAGCACTTCAAGAACGTAAGAAGATATGCTCAAAGATGGTTATGAAATGCACTCTGAAAACAAGCTACAAATGAGTAAAATAGATCCCAACAATTCTTTCCCAAAACCAAGTCAAAAGAACGCAAAACATGTGCTGGGAGTTAAATCAATGTTTTTCTGCTTAGAAAAGTATGTTAGGTGCAAACCAGGTCTCAGAATGGATGCACAGAGATGAGCTGGGTCAATATAGCCTAGTTGGGTGAACTCAGGAGGTCTTGGCCGAGGTTCCACACCTTTTGGTCGAGTTATGGTCTTCTTGGCCGAGATATGGGCTACCCGCTAGGGATGTTACAAGGTGTCAACAAAGGTGTACTGTGATCGGGCTAGTTGTGCATGCAAGGTAGACTAAGGTGCAAGTGATCATGCAAGGTAGGTGAAGGTGAGATGCAATACTTGGTCTAGGTGTGGAAGCTGGACAAGAGTGGGTCTCGGTGACCACACTTAGAGAAGTGAAGTCTGGAAATCTGGGTTTCCTCTTGAAGAACATAAATGCTAAAAATCATAACTTCTTATTCAAAATCAAAGATTTCATGATATGAGTTCAAAAACGTGGACCTAGGTACCCATACTTGAAGATTTCAAGCAAACAAACACAAAACATGGAACCTGATACAAACTTTTGGATCAAAACATAGTTTTCTTTCAAGAACACAAGAACATCACCTTTCTTTTTAAAACAAAACTTTAAATCAATGCATGTCTTATGAATTATGCTTGATCGTTCAATGTGATTAGATTAACATAAAGAGCAACAAGAGTTGATCAAGAATCCAACCTCAAAACACAAATCAAGTGGTTCAAGGTTTGCAAATCAAGCTTGGAAAGTCTAGCTCTCTCACTCTAAGAACTTCTTTTTCTTCCTAAAACTTCTCTCTCTTGAAGACAAAGACATGGCAAATGATATGGGTTTCTCAACTGTTAACTGACTTATACCCACTATTGGGACACGTGACACTATCTGATCAATCTCCTCAAAAAGGTGCCAGAATAAAAAGACAAGAGTAGGTCAAAGTGTATATAACAAGTAAGGTGGCATGGGCACTCTGACAAGGAAAGGATCCTAGATCAAAACGTCAGCTTCGGACAAGTGAAGGATAAGTGAGGTCTTCCTGATCTCGACTATGAAAAGTAACTCTTAGCCTAGGTGTGACACACCTCGACCTGGGTTGTACAAGTCATGGAACAAGATTGCTAGGTGTTGGCTATGGTGCATAACAAGGCTACAAGGTTCAAGGATCAAAGATCTTAGATGCCTAGGTGATGCATATCTCGACCTAGGTGATGCTCATCTCGATCTAGATAATGCACACCTCTGCCAAGGTGCGAGGGTGAAGGTGGAGGTCAACCAAGATGGTTCCCAGATGGTCCTAGGTGTGGGGTAGCAAAGATAGATAGCCTAGGTTCAACACACAAAGCAAGGAATAAAGCATGGATCTTATACTTAGACAAAACATAACAACACAAAACAGGACATGCTTCTATACTTAGACAAAATATTAAAGTTCACAAGATGTAAGCTTAACAAACCAAAATCATTTAAATTCTCATGAATATGACTAAGGCAAAATGAGGGTTGTTATAGTCTACCCCCTTAAAGAAGTTTGGTCCCCAAACTTAAGTTACCTTGCCCCGAAAACAACTGTGGATATTGGATTTTCATCTCCTCTTCCATTTCCCATGTAGCATCTTTGCCGTAATGCTCTTTTCATTCAATTTTCAGCATCGGTATCGACTTATTCCTTAACTGTTTCACTTGCCCATCAATAATCCGTATCGGCTTCTCCTCGTAACCTAAATCTTCATTAACCACAATCCCAAAATGATCAATCACATGCACTGGATCCCGAATATACTTCCTCAATATCGAAACATGAAACACATTGTGGACTTGACTTAATTGCGGTGGCAAAGCAAGTCGGTAGGCAACGGGGTTAACTCTCTCAAGAATTTCAAATGGGCCAATGTAACAAAGCACTAACTTAACTTTCTTCCCAAACCTTGAAACTCCTTTCATTGACGAAACTTTCAAGAATACGTGATCTCTAAAACTCTATCTATCCTCTTCTTTGGTTGGCATAACTCTTTTGTCGACTCTGAGCGGTTTTGATCCTTTGTTGAATGAGCTTAATCTTCTCGATTGTCACTTGAACTATCTAGAGACCTATCAATGTTTTATATTCTACCTTGGTCCAATAAATTGGTGATCTACACTTTCTCCCATACAAAGCTTCATACGGCGCCATGCTAATGGTAGCTTGGAAACTATTGGTGTAAGCAAATTTTACTAATGGCAAATGTAATTCCCACCTTCCCTTGAAATCCAATACACATAACTTAAGCATATCTTCAAGTTTCTGAATCGTTCTCCCTGTTTGCCCATTGGTTTGAGGATGAAAAGATATGCTAAATCTCAACTCGGTTCCCAAAGCTCTTTGTAAACTCTACCAAAATTTAGAAACAAATTTCAGATCTCGGTCTGACACAATAGGCATCGACACCCTATGAAGTCTAACAATCTCATTCATATACAACGAAGCAAGTCGGTCGGCATTAAATGTAGTCTTAACAGGCAAAAAGTGTGTTGACTTAGTTAATCTGTCAACTATAACCCAAATCGAATCCATACCTTTTTGTGTCCTCGGCAAACCCACAACAAAATCCATGGAGATGTGTTCCCATTTCCATTCAGGAATTGGCAAAGGTTGAAGAAGTTTGGCTGGCCTCTGACGTTCTGCTTTCATCTGTTGACAATACAAACATTGTGATACAAACTCGGCTATTTCTCTTTTCATATTTGGCTGCCAAAAAAGTTTGCTTCACATCTTGGTACATCTTGGTATTTGCTGGATGAACGGCAAATCGAGAACTATGAGCTTCTTGCAAAATTCTCCTTTTCAACTCTGGGATGTGGCCATGTACAACCTTCCCTGAAACTTTAGTACTTAATTATCAATGGTATATCATGGTCTCGACTTCGTGATAATTTCATCAACTACCTTATTGAAAAATTCATCCTCCATTTGTCTTGCCTTTACTTCCTCAATAACAATTGGCTCTACTGAAATCATTGCTAAAATTCTGTCATCTCGGCGAAGTACAATATCAATATATAGGTCTTGCAAATCCCGAAAAATGGTCTTCTACGCGGTCAGTAAACATGCCAAACTTGCAACAAATTTTCTACTCAACGCATTGGCTATTGAGTTAGCTTTACTTGGGTGATACTGAATTTGTATGTCATAGTCTTTCAATAATTCAAGCCATCTTCTCTGTCTCGTATTCAATTCTTTTTGAGTGAAAAAATACTTCAAACTCTTGTGATCTGTGAAAACTTGACAAGAAGCTCCATACAAGTAATGACGCCAAATTTTCAAAGCAAATACCACAGCTGTTAATTCCAAATCACGGGTAAGATAATTCTTTTCACAAGGTTTCAACTGACGAGATGCATATGCTATGACCTTACCTCCTTGCATCAATACACAACCCAAACCCTTATATGAAGCATATCTATAAATCTGAAATTCCTCATTACCTGATGGTAGTATAAGAATTGGTACTGAGACTAACCTCGTCTTTAGCTTCAGAAAAGCTGATTTTCCATCCTTAGTCCATTCATATGTCACTCCCTTCTGGGTCAACTGTGTTAATGGCACTGCAATCTTTGAGAAGTCCTTCACAAACTTTTTGTAATAACCTACCAAACCTAGAAAACTACGGACCGCGGACATATTAGTTGGTCTTGGCCAACTCATAACGGCTTCGAGTTTGCTAGGATCAACAAAAATGCCCTCTTCATTAATCCTATGACCCGGAAATGAAATGCTTGAAAGCCAAAACTCACACTTTCTAAGCTTAGCATACAATTTTTTGTCTCTTTCTCTGATTCTCTCCTGAACTCTAATATCTATTTAAGTTAGCTTCTGCCAGGATGGCTTTGTCCAATACCCCAGTGTAAGCCTGCATGTTGAGCATATTAACCCGATCTTGTATTGGTCCACGATGTTGACTCTCAAACTTTCTAGCTTTTTTGTATTCTATATTGACAGCGTGAGGTGCATACCTAGCCAACTCGGTGAAAAGATGATAATATTTAGCTACTGTTCTGTTACGCTTTGTCAGAGCCTTGAATTATGTGGTCTTGCGATCTCAAACACTAAGGGGAAAGTGCTTTTCATAAAATAATTCCAAAAATCTAGCCCAAATCAAACCCGGATTAACTTCTTGGATCATCATCCATCACCTACAAGCATCGTCGTCTAATGTGAATGCTGTCAATGACACCTTCTGTAAAGCTAGTTATGGAGGCACTTGTGGTACTGGGGAAGGTGGATGTGAAACTGCATTTCAGCCATTTGTCTGCCCGGGCTACATAGAGGTGGTACTAGTGTTTTGTTGCCTTGCTTGCCTCAACTCACGAGTCAAACCTTTTACCATTCTTTCTAATATGTCCAACCTATCCTCGGAATGATCTTGTCTAATTAGAGGTCTTCCTCTTCTCATGATGCTAAGAGTATGGGAAATATGACTTTAAAATAAGATGAACAAATAGGCAAGTAGACAAGTAACAAATAAACATGCCGAAATAATGTACACTTTGTCAAATAGCAAGCAATATGATACAATCCTAACATCATTCTAAGGGAAATCCTATGCTCTTTAGGACCAAGAGTGTGTGAATAAATGTACAATAAGGAACTTGTACTTTGATACCAATCTGTCACGACCCCATTTAGAATGATGCCATGATGGCCAGTAATCCGAGATTACTAAAGGCCAACATACAAAGATTCACACAACCAGAGTATACATATGGGGCATACATGTGCAGAAGCAATAAATTTAAATCTAATTAGTCCATAAGAGCTGTGCATAGATGAAATGAAATGGCATACATATTGACATGGTTTTACAACTTGAATGCAAAATAAAATAAACTTAGGCCAAGTTTGGCATGATCTAAATAATACAAAAAGTCAAAAAGTCACATGATTATACATCATTCACTTTTATAAGTCATGTATATTTTCATTTCCAACATTTTTAGCAAGTGGCCACAAATAAGAGACCCGTTAACAATTTTTTTTTTTTTTTAAATATCTAAAAATAGGTTGTGAATTTTTAAAAGTTTATTATTTTTCAAAAAAATAAAATGATTGGAAATAATGAGTGTTTCCATAAATGTTATTATTATTTATTTAAATATACAAATTAAGTGTTATTATTTATTTTCAAAAAATAAAATGATTGGAAAACAATGAAAACAGATTTTAGTTTTAAGTTGGGAATAATATCAATGTAATTAGAATTATAATGTACATATATATATTTATATATAATTTACATATTTTTATATATATATCAATATATATATATATATAGATGATACAGATATATCATATACATTCGCAGATGATCTACAGATCTGTATATATATATATACAGAGAGAGAGAGAGAGAGAGAGAGAGAGAGAGAGAGAGCATACGCAGAGAGAAGACTTGTCATCCTCGCCGCCGGTACCTGTCGTCCTCGCCGCAGCACCACCGCACCACCGTTCGCCGTTCGCCGTTCGTAGGGATTTGGTTGAAATGATCAATACAGCCGTTCGGCTTCGTAGGGATTTGGGGGAAAGAAATTGGTTTCAAACATTTAGGGATTTGGATTATGTTTTGATTGAGCGGCAAGATGAATAAGGAAGAGCAGGGGCAAAAAAAATTTCACTTTTTGCGACGGTAGGTTTTACACCGTCGCAAATGGCACAAGTATTTTGTTAATAAAACGACGCCGTTTAAATTAGACAGACATTTGCGACAGACATTTGCAATATGTAAACTATTTGCGATAGCAAACGTATGCCGTCTCAAAACATTTTTTTTGGCGACGGTAAAAACATCCGTCGCTAATACTGATGCATTTACTCCCCTATTCGCGCATTTTTTATTACCGACAGGGACAACGCCGTCGCTAAAGCCTTCATTTGCGATGGTTTAAGCTGCCGTCGCAAAAAACCATTTTTTGCAACGGGACAAGCGCCGTCGCTAATGCTTCCGTGTTTTTTACCCCCTTTTCTTGTAGTGATATTTAACATCACATACATATATTATTATTTATAAATACATTAATATACACATGTTTGGAAATGTAGATACTCAAGGCAAAAGACTCAAAGAGAAAATACAAAAGGAAGAGATATTTAAACATTCCTTTAAATATAAATGTTTGTACCATTCCCCAATAATAAAAAGAGACAAATATATGAATAAGTATAAAACTAACCTCTTCTAAAATACATGTTCCATTAGATTGCTCAGTTGTATAGAGTTTTGCCTTCTTTTAAAATGCTTCTTATGTTGAATGGTATATATATTTTGCCTTACATTCAACGAATAAATTTGCACTAAAATATTAAAGCTTTTAAAAGATTAGTATGTATATATCTCAATGCTAAAAAATTTCCATACATAATTTTCATTACATGATATAATTAATATGCTTAGATATTGTTTTTAATTGTAAAATCTAATATATTTTTGAAATAATATGATTGTACATAAACTAAAAGTTGAAAGTAGTAACTACATGACTCTTCAAGTCATTTATAATATAGCATGAATTAAAAAAATCTAAAACAAACATAAATCAAGCTTAAATTTATGTTTTTAAGTTCCGATGTATGCACATGTTAAATACTAGGGTTTTATATTGTTAATAACAAAAATCAAAATTTTTAAGTTTTGACAATCTATACTCAAGTCCTGATAGAATTTAATTTGTGTTGGTAAAGTTTTCTTTAAGTCATGACCAAATTTAAATTCTTTTGACCAAGTAATAAAATAAAATGAATTTAAATTACTCAATTTGAGCCCAACAAAGTTGTACTTCTTTGAATTAAGTCATACAGTAAAGCAAATTTTTCTCATTTATGATCTAAAAATTCACATTGCATTTTCTCATGAGCACCTCCCACACTCTCCTGGAATAATAGCAATTGAATAAAAGATGATTATGGTCCTCCTTGTTACCCCTACAAAGATAGAAAAATGCTTTATCTTTGACAACAAACATAATCAGTCTATCACCAGTGTTGAGTCTTTCAAAAATAGCCATCCAAACCACAAAAAGTTTGAGGGAAACTAAATGATTTTAGATGAATTAACTTGGGCTTTCCTCTGCACCCAAAGGTTCCAGTCGTAATTGATAGAAAAAGAATTGGTAAAAGAAGCAGGCTAGGTCACTTGGTCCTTACCAGGAAAAGGATAAGGTTAGGAAGGGTAAGATTTTCAATTCTAACAATTCCCAAGTTTGGGCTGTGAGTACTTCCAATTCACCCCTAAGATGATCTCCTCAACTCTAGCTTGAACAATCAAACCAGACTCAAATGATTTCACCAAATTTTTTGATTAAATGACCTAAAGGTGTCAATTATCAGTGTCATTATCATCACCAATCAAACGTTTAATGGAGGGGTAAGTGACTCCTGAGTCCTAACAATTTCCTCCGTGCCTGAGAGGGATCAAAAGAAATCCTAATTTCCCAAAAGCATTTGCCTTTAACAAATAGGATTTCACTCATTGGCACTACATGGACTGATCACCACTAGAAATCAAAAACAAGTTATGCTTAGCCACAACAGCTCTATTCCAAACTTCGTGGATTTGAGGCCCAGCCCCCCTTCCTTCCTAGGGAAAAAAAGATTGGTGTAGGTAATTTTGATCTCCATCAGATCTTTCCTAACTTTAGTCTCCACACTAGAAAAAAAAAAACATGACTTTTACCAAGGCTAGGAGACAGGCCAAACAAAGCTTGAAATTTAGTAAGCGCCTCTTTAATGAGACTAACTAGGTGTGTATCACCCCTGCAAAAAATATCAAATCTTCAACAAAACACTTATTAACAATTCTATTTTATTTTATTTTTATCACCCCTTTAATGGAATTTGAAGCAAGGATTAATGGCCTTATTAGCCAATAATATAGTATGGACTTTCATAACAATAACAAAAAGGTAAGGGCGCAAAAGGATCTCGTCTCAACCGTGGGTGACTCCTCAAGTAGCGATACTGACGTGCAAATCATTCGTCTGACTTGGGTATAGGGGCGAAAGACTAATCGAACCGTCTAGTAACTGGTTTCCTCCGAAGTTTCCCTCTAGCTCCTTTAAAGTACCTACAAAGACCCCCATTAATGCAAATGGAGAAGGAAGGGTTGGTTATACAAGCTTTAATCCAATCAACTGTGATAGGGGAAAAAAATCCATTACATCGATCACTCTGGCTCTAACATTAGAGCCAGCAACAATGTGTTCTTCTTCATCAGACGTAAACATAACCTTACCCGAACATCTAACCATATTGTCGTCCATTATGAATCAAGAAATGGAAGTGAATGAAGCCAAAAAAAAAATAAATAAATAAATGCCAAAAAAGAAAGAGTACAGTTTGGCGAAGAAGCGCCAAAGACAATTCCTCACCAACATTCTCCCCGTAGGCTTGAACTATTGCTGGCAGTGGCGATTAGGACGGACAACAAATAGCACCTGACTCCCTAGCTAGCCCAAGTAAAAGAATAACCTAGCATTGGAGTCCTAGAGAGAGAAAGCCATTTCAATATTAGCCTTTAATTATAGATTAGGTGAATCTAAAAATTAAAAGAGAAAAACAAAAAATTGTGTTTCAGTTTGAAATCCAAACAAGGAGATTTTTTTTTTAATTTTTTTTTTCAATCAATATGAATATTTACAATGTAGAGAAGCCAAATCAAACTAAGAAATGATTCTTTTATTTGTTTTTTAATTTTTTTTTAATTAGTAGAAGTATTTACAATAAAGAAAAGCCCTTTTGACCTAAGAAAGAGCTTCATGAATCATAATGGAAAAGGACTACAAAAAAATTCACTTTTAGCAGCGGCCAAAACTGCCGCTAAAAGTAGGAAAAAGCATCGCTAAAACCTAGAAGACCTTTACCAGCAGTTGAAATAGCAACGACCAAACCAGCGCAATAGCCTCGTCGGCATATCCTTCACTTTTGAAACATTTTGTGAACTGCTGCTATATTTTGGCTATATTCCATCAGTTTTACACCATCCCTATAGCCATAGAATTGTTTTTGAGTTTTATTTACAGCAACAGTTATTAACCGCGATTATAGGCTATATTTACTATTCAATTACCAATAATATATAGCTTGAAATTTTCAATGATTTGCTAACCATTAATAGTTGTCTCTCACTTATCCCTGCTCACATTATATATCTACAAAAACTCTATTTTATTCTAATGGCTCAATACTCTAAAAGCATGTTTCATTGACAGAATTAGAGTATGGGATTGAGATTATTAATCCGTAGGCCCAATAATCATGTGTTTGTTTTGAAATTTTGTTTCAAGATTATTAATCCAATGGATAATTAGTCCAACAAATTTGTAGGATTATTAGTAATGGGGTAGGGGTGGATTATATATCCTAAGTTGGGAAATAAAATAAAAAGACTCTTTTACCTTCATATGTTTTTTTATCCAATGCAAATCAAACAACGGACAAGGGGATAATTTATCCTACTAATCCAATTAGATAGTGAATACCACACTAATTTAATGCGATTATTAATACTTTCACTATTAGTCTTGTGAATCAAGCATGGCCTAATTGTAAAAGGTAAAAGAGTCCGCATTTTCATAATCTCAAAATATCCAAAACACCTTAATAAAAAGTTCATTACAAAAGCCTGTCATACAAAATAGATCCAATATTTCTAGCAAACTAATAGCCCATACCATAATCTAAAAGGTACATATAAACTTGTCACATGACAATAGTACTCAAAAGCATTACTCATGACACCATTTTATAAAGACCTTCATAAAAAATGTTCAAATCGAGAAATAATGTCCATTGTTTGATGCTTTCATATTGTCTTATTTCCTGTAATAAAAATGATTGAATGAGCATAAGTATCATTTTCAATTTCAAAATCTATAAAGAAAATTTAGACTACAAATAATTCTCGACAAGTCTTATTTTTTTTGGTAAGTATGTGGTTTTCATATCAAAAAATAAAGATTACAATGAAGTTGAAGATCATATTTGCATATTAAGAGAGATCAACCATTAAGAGAGTAAACAGCAGCAAATGGAGAAAATAAAATACAATAATACAGAAGTGTGAGGTGGCTAAAGATTTAAGAAACAAATTGTTCTCAATTTGTGTAGTTAGTTCTTCTTGTTATTCTTTAAGCACTGCAAGTTGATTTCTAAGATATGGGTGAAGACATCTAAAGGCTTAGAGCATGTAAGCAAGCAACTAACAATTATTAATATCTAGGAAATTATATCTAAATATGTGTCCACCTCGCCTCAGCTATTACTCCTAAGTATATTACTCTGATGAAGAACACCTTCCACAAGGCCTTTTAAGTTTGGGTCTTGTTTTCAGCTTCTATTCTCGCTAGTGGTCTCTTGCCTATAGGTAATCACTAATAGCCTCATTGCCTAACCTTTCTCTCAATCTCTCATAATTAGTGTATCACTCAAGAAGAGAATTATATTATGAAAGAACAATTGTTTTGAAAATGGACTTTTATTCATATACTATAAACATAAACATTACAATTGAAAGACTCTTACAAATAGATGTTCTTTCTTTTTTCTTTTTTTTCTTTTTTTTTTTTTTGTAAATGAAAAGAAGTTATTACTCATGCTATCTGTAATACTCTTTGTTTTTCAATGTGTCCTTGAACATAAGACTCTCCTTCCTTATATATCTTGAGGGCAGACTCCAAATCTCGAATGTTAAACATATTCGAATAAAAGATAAGATGCCAACTGGTTGGCATTTGGACTGAATCAACCAATAAAGCCAAACGTTAGTAATAACCACTAAATCAAGCAACCAATAGCAGCCTCCAAGGGTCTATTTTTTAATTGTATATTACAGTTTGATCCATTACTGATATTCAAATTTGTTCGATTGCCCAATTCTCTATTTCACTGGTTTGTTTGGTATTTTTACGAATGCTAGTAAAGGAAGCAAAGTAGATAATTAACCTATCAAATCCCAATTTTGTCCAAGCCAACTAACAATTTATTGGTAGAGAATTCATTAACATTGGTTCTAAATTTGTATCAATGTATGTGTATTGTAATGATGACTTACCTCGATTAAAAGGTTGCAATTCATGACTCCCAAAAAAGGATCTCTGATGTGTTTGTAGAGAAGGTTAGTTCGGAATGCCACTAGATCCATCTATTGCCTAATTTACAAAATAAAGTTTACATGAGTATCCATAATTTATAAAAGGATAACATATGATAAATACATCATTTAGATAAATATGTTATATGTAGTTATACCTGCAAACCACTAGAACACTGTCTCTATCTCCTCAAAAATGCTACTTGCTCTTTTAAAAAGTTTATTACAACATCTTGAGCTTGCAACTGAATACCTTGAGTTTGCAACTGATCACCTCCAGTTTTTAGTTGTTCCTTCAACTCAATTATAGTGTCTTTGTCTCTCATTCTCTCTTCCTCTAAAACCATTCTTCAGTCGTCACAACTATTACACATGAAGCCATGCTTGGAAGTAGTGGGCCCAAATCCTAAACCTCGAACACGACCATGACGCTCTTTACCCATCACTTGAGAATAAATATCATTTGGTGACCAACATATCTGTCCAATAACATTTTCTTGTAGTAACAAAATACCAAAGTCTCATAATATAAGAGAGAAATTATCAATCTTTGTAATTAGTACGGATTGACCCACTAACCTTTCAAGGGGAAGTGTAGGGCCAACTGAGCTAGCCCAAATTCATTTGCAAAACTGGATATTGAAGTATAAAACTTAATCAACATAAATTGGTGATGTGGGCATTGCTTATTCTCATTACATGGCCGATTATTCAAAAAGATAAAAAATAAAAAATAAAATAAAAAATAATAAAAAATAAAAAATTTGTCTTCCAAATCTAATAATAGATATTTCAAGTTAAGTGTTTACATAATCTTCATTTTGTTGATTTATGCCATTAATGTTTCAGATTTGGCTATTTATTTACTTGCAAGCAACCCTAGATTAGCATTCTCCAAGTGGCAGGGTGTCTCTCATTTGGAAATGTTAGCCCAAATGCCATGTGCTTTTCGTAGCAGAACAAAATTAAACATTTGGAAGCGTTTTATCTATTATTGTAAGTCTCTTGGCCATTTCTCCTTCTCTCAATACTAATTTTTATGCTGTCTTTTACACATTTATTAGTTTATTTATCTTCACATAGAAAAACAAAAACAAAATCCATTTAACTTGTGTAGTTCTACACTTACTAAATTTTGTATCATATATTTATCATTTCATATGTTAGCACCTCATTAGAGATAGACATGATTGATGATTATACTAACAATGTGTTGAAAAAAGAGATGATAAATGTAAGAGAAAATTATACCCGTGGTCCCTACGTTTTACATCTTGTGTCATTTTAGTCTCTACACTTTCAATTGGCTTAATTTTTACCCTTAATTTTAGATTTTGTGTTAATTTTGTCCAATTGATAATGCCATTAGTGTATTTGACAAAAAATAATCACTGAATCAGTTAACTCACTGAGTTAAGTAAGTTTTTGTTCTTAAAAATATGACACATGTCACTTATATGCGTATTTTTCATAAAAAAAATAAAAAATAGTAAGAGAAATTATTAATTGGACCAAATTGAGACAAAACTATAAATTTAAGATTAAAATTGAACTAATTAAAATTACAGATATTAAAATTATAAAATAGTTGAAATATAAAGACTGCTATCATAATTTGCCCAATATATAAGGACTACTGTCCTAATTTACACAATATAATAATATGGTATGAAAAATGTGGAAACATATGATATGATCTAACTGGCTGAAGGGTGCAGGTGTGGTCCAAACCAATGTTTTCAAACCCGAACCGGACCGGCCGGTCGGACTGGTTGAACCCGGCCTTTTTCCGGTCTGGTCAACCCCCTAAACCCGGAGTGGGAGCAAAACCAGGAAAAATCGATGACCCAGTGGTCGAACCGGGAAAATCGGTGACCCAGACCGGGTCAGGAGGGTCAGACCGGTTTTTTTTTTTTGATTTTTTTTCTTTCTAGAATATTAAAATGTACATAATGTATTCATCTTATAAGTATTTCAAAACATGTTTAGAGTGTATAAGTTACATTCCAAGGAATACAAAATATTGTTACTATGAGGACATTCATCGAATAGGTTATATTCAGAGGATTCAAGATATGTTTTTGAAGTGTCCACGAGGTGTTAAAAATTGTTCGATATTATGTATTCAAAATTTTAATTAAAAAAAGTGTGGCACAATTTTAGAAGTATTCACAAAATGTAAGTGCCCAACATAGAATGCCTCAAATCCATAGTAGTGTCCGTTCTTCTTGAGGGAAATAGCTATGTCAACAAACCATCCACTGGAGATTTTTTTTTTTGGTAACAAAAAGAGGAAAATTGAAAGGGAAAAAAAAAAGAAGAAGAGTGCAAATAGCCTTTAGATTGTGGTATAATCCCATGCTAATAAATTACCCACAATGATAGTAAAATGCTATATCTGTTTATTTTGATAAACCATATAAAGTTTAAGATAAATTATATTATTAATAGAAGTGATAGACTGAAGGGTGCAAGTGTTGGTCCAACTAACCTTCAAGTGATCTGACATCTATGCATCATACAATTGCTAATGTGGCTAGGCTCATGGGCCTATCACTGGATGCTAATATCCATAACATGATCATTTTGGAGTATTGGCTGCCACGTGGTCAATCGGTGCTTCTCATGGTGAATATTTGGACCGATGGACCACATAATATTGTCTTGGAAGGTGTACAAGCTCCACAAATGCCTTTGGAAGGACTCTAGTTACTGTTGGAAAAACACCCTTTGGTTATATGACGTGGCATTTTTTAGGGCAATATGATAAATTTTATAACGTTAGTAGTCATTCATCAAGCTAAAATTTGGCAAACTCCTTCTATCGTTCCAAAATTGGCACAATTGATAGCACTACTGGAGATTTTTTGTACTTATCATGCCAAATTTTAACAATAGCATGATGGATAATGTGAATGTTGTTTTTTAACCTCACAACTAAATTAGATCTCGTAACCGAGATCTAAGGAACTTAACCATAGAATACACGGAATAATAGAAAAAGCCCAACACTTACATACAAAAAGACAATAAACACCATGGTGACTCGTTTACCCGGTACACTCTGACGATCAAGTCAATCAACTTATCTCTTAAAGATATCAGAATAAGTAAACAATGCACAACGAAAAGCATACCTTAAACCCATATGGGTTCCTTACTTTTATAGTCAATAGTGCCCTCGTACTCTAGAAGTACCACTTCGTAAAACTCTATCCTTTAGGATAACATCTATCTTGGATTCCTCTAATCCAGATTAGAATAATCTCTTTTAAGAGTCTCATCTCTATCCAACCAGAGATCCTCAAACAATTTAGGACTCTTGTCCTTATTTGAATATCTCAGATTCCGATATGGTAACACCATATCTCAGCATCTCGATTCATCCACGTGGCACCTCGGCCAATAACCTCAGCCACGTGGACAACCCTAAAAATATGTCCCCACAATTGCCCCCTAGGTTCTATTACCTCAGCAACTTGAGGTGATGGAACCTACATCGCCTAACCTCTCAATATGTCGGCTAAACGACATGATGAAAGATATCCCTTCAACAGAGATCAAGACTCATCGGCATCACGGAACAAAGACTCAAGTGTCCACTCATCATAATCAAGAACCAACATGTTATGTCTCATCCAAGTACAACATCTCAATCGAGATCATGCTACTAGCTGAGGTCATAACCTGCTAGTTCAAGATTTCAAGATTCCAAGTTTGTTTTTGTAACTAACTTCAAAACCACCAAGACATGTGGCACTATCTCATTGGCTCATCCCCGTCACGTGCCATCAACAAATGTGTCATTTCAACTTTGTCCCACGCCGCCTGACGTTAGATGACGTCAGCTAGGCACGTCATCCAAGGATTTGAAATGATTTCGCCTTACCGCCTCTTTGCATTTCCCACAAAACTCTTCCATTTCTCTCCGTCCTTTCACTTCACACGCCATCTCTCTCTCTCTCTCTCTCTCTCTCTCTCTCTCACACGCACACACACACACACACACACAAATTCTCTCTCTCTAAACTTTCAAAATCTCCATTGTTGACCCTTCGAAGCTCTCTGCCGCAACCACTCCGATCACCATCTCTGGTGATATTCAAGCATTCAGCTCCAACCAAAAGCACCGCCTCACTTCGGTGATCTCAAATCCAGCATCCACCTCTTCATTCCCAACCTGTACATCTC
This sequence comes from Camellia sinensis, assembly GCF_004153795.1. Lineage (NCBI taxonomy): Eukaryota > Viridiplantae > Streptophyta > Magnoliopsida > Ericales > Theaceae > Camellia > Camellia sinensis. Next base: position 629,461 of record NW_021026762.1, on the reverse strand, counting down.
TCATTCTTGTCTTCTAAGTTTCGATTCTTGTGTTCTTGCACTTGTTCTTCTGAAATTTCCAGTATTCCTCAATTTTTATGTATATTATATTCTTGCTTCACATATTTTGCACTTAGTTTAGCCTATTTTCATCATATTTGAATGCACATCACTCTTGAATTTCTGCAATCCAATTCTCTTATATCTTTATGCTCTGAATCTATACTTCTTTACTATTTCCAGATTGCTCACTGCCATTCTTTGCATATTGCCATTGTTCTTGCACAATCTAGGTTAGAATTTTGTTGTAACACTAGGAAAACAAAAACTTAGAACATTGATAAGTCTACCAAGAGCCTTCAAACCACAGTATTCAAAATTTCAGAACTTCCCTAGGTTAGAACGAGTGATTTCTAGAATCTGCGTAGAGTTTCCCAAGATCTCTGTGCAAGAAAACCCTAAGAAAACCCTAAACTTTACGGCTTTCCAAGACCATGGGTATGCATATTTTGAGAGTAGACACCCCGACCAAAATCCAAAACTGATGCCGAGAATTTGACATCCCAAATGATGTCCAAATTCGACTAGCTGGCAAAAACAATTCAATCATGCTAGGGGATGACTACATGCCCTTTCCCGTGGTATCGATTGTAGAAGGTGGAATCCAATTCCCCCTCAACATCCTATTTCTCCAAATGATGAATTACTACAAACTCAATCCCACGCAGCTAGCCAGTAACACCTTTAAAACATTGACGGTATAGCCAAGTTGTGTCATCAACACAATGCTAGATTAACCCTCCCCGATGTCCAGTACTGCTACACCACATGTGCCACATCCCAAAAATTCCCATAATAAATATTCACCAACTCCCATTGTTGTCCAACATGAAATGCCTCAAGTCCATAGAAGTGTCTGTTCTTCTCGATGGAAAGAGCTATGTCAACAAACCATCCACTGGAGAATTTTTTTATTTGGTAACAAAAAGAGGAAAAACCAAAGGAAAAAAAAATAGTACAAATAGCCTTTAGATTGTGGTATAATCCCATGCTAAATTACCCACAATTATATTACTCTTAATTTAGTGAAATGGCATATCTGTTTATTTTGATAAAGCATATAAATTCTAGGATAAATCATATTATTAGTTCCGGTAATTTAACTAAAGTGTCACTTTAATTCTTATAGTTTTAATTTGAATAATTTACTCATATTTTCAATTTTATTTCAATGTTGTCCATCTATCGTACGTTGTTGACATTTTGAACGAAAAAAGGCCATATGCCAAACTAGAAGGGTCAAAGAAAAATTCAAAAGAAATTATAGGAACTGCTATCATAATTTATTCATTACACCAGTGACCTTTATAGTTTCTTTTGAATTTCAGTTTGGTCTCTCTAGTTTTGCATTTGCTCTTTTTCCGTTCAAAATTATAATAATAAGTGACGGAGGAATTATATTGCAACAAAATTGAAAGTATAGAATTCAAATTAAAACTACGATGAGTAAAGTAAAATTTTACTCAAACTAGAGGAACCAACGGTATAATTTATCCTAAATGTCTACATGGAGGTGTTCATACGTGGAATCATATATTTTTCAGTTGTTCCGGTTCAAAAGGGTCCTTTTGACTTAAAAAGTTTACCGAATGCTACTGGGGACATGGAGAAACAAGTTCAAAGTTCACAAGCACCAACAATCTGCTCCTGGATTCAAAGTTTAAAAGACTACTTCTCTGGTTTGTCAGAATTGCTTATCTTCTTGTCTGCTTTTACTTATCAGGCTTGCAAGTATATATAAAGCTCTACTCACTAACTTGATTCACAGTGAAATATAAAAGTTAAACAACTAACAAATGCTTCTCAAACTACACATCTTTAGTTTTTATTTTGGATAAAAGACAATTTTAGTTGTTAAAAGCATGAGGTTTTTGTCATTTTAGCCCTTTAAGTTTTAATTTTGTCATTCTGGTTCTAAAAATTGTCAATTTGAGTTAATTTAGTTATGTCTCTAACATCCGTTTACATTAATAATGGGAAAAATATTTTATCCTTCGATAAAAGATTATTTTGGTTCCTAAAGTATGAGTTTCTTGTCATTTTAGTCTCTGAAATTTTAAGTTTTATCATTTTAGTCCTCAACGTTGTTAATTTGAGATTTCAAATTGACTTAAATTGATAATTTTGAGGACTAAAATAACAAAATTTAAAATTTGAGGGACTAAAATGACAATAAATACATACTTTAGGGATCAAAATTGTCTTTTATCAAATCCATACCTAAAATCACATCAAAATCCTTCATCTCTAAGGAATTCAAATCCACTAGAACAATTCTTTCATCCAAGTTTACTTCACAAGATCTACAAACATCTCCAAATACTACTGTTTCTCCTAATGGAGTAGACACAACAATACAAACATCAAAAGGCTCACAAGGAATAGACAATCCAAATAGATATCTAGATACTAACTCCCCCACCCCATGGGACACAATAATCCAACACATTTGGGACTAATAGTACGGAGCAAAAATTTTGAACCAAATAACAGACTATTAGTTCGGATAAACTATTAGTCCATTCCCATGACTCAATCCCTCAAAACAAACACTACCTAAAAGTTAAACAACTAACAAATGCTTCTCAAACTACACATCTTTAGTTTTTATTTTGGATAAAAGATAATTTTAGTTGCTAAAGTATGCGTTCTTTGCCATTTTAGTGCTTTAAGCTTTAATTGTCATTCTGGTTCTCAAAATTGTCAATTTGAGTCAATTTAGTTATATCTCTATGTGGAGGCCGAATAAAATCAGTTAGGAAGAGGCCAAGGAATTCGATCGACATCCAGCCAAATTAATTCAGCCCTGACCAAGGGCTGATAAAGCCGAACAAACGAATCGGCCGTATAAAGAGCCAAACAGGAGCCAACACTTAATAGGAAGGCCGACTAGGTAACTATGTGCAAGATTAAGAGTGGGCTCGTCCTTCGGGCCCAGAGGTAGTATAAAAAGGAAGGAATGTCAACTAAAGCATGCATGTGAGAATAGATAAGATAACTTGAAATAGAAGTAAACTAGAGAGAATATTGATTTGACCGTCGGAGTGCTAATTTCGACACCTCCGACCGGAGTGTTCATCCCTTTTTCAAGTAGCTATCAAAGGATCAGGGACGTCTGACCGAACTCTGGCGTATTTCTAAACCACTTTACCACACTCTAACATCCGTTTACATTAATAACGGGAAAAATATTTTATCCTTGGATAAAATATTATTTTGGTTCCTAAAGTATGAGTTTCTTGTCATTTTAGTCTCTGAAGTTTTAAATTTTGTCATTTTAGTCCTTAATGTTGTCAATTTGAGATATCACATTGACTCAAATTAATGACTTTGAGGATCAAAATGACAAAATTTTAAATTTGAGGGACTAAAATGACAATAAACATATACTTTATGGACCATAATTGTCTTTTATCCATATTTCTATTATTAATATAGACGAACATTAGACCTAAGATCAAATTGATTTAAATTGATAACTTTAAAAACCAAAATGATAAAATTAAAACATAAGAGACTAAAATAAAAATATAAAAAAAATAACGCATGCTTTAGGAATTAAAACGATCTTCTATTCTTTAGATTTTTTAAGTTTGTCAATTTGGTACCTAAAGTATAAAATGTGATTTTAAACGATCCCACAATTCACACTATCCACATTAATTAACTGGAGCTAGAATAGTTTCAAAATTTCCCATGAAACCTTAACAAAATTAAAAATGAAATACATATATGATCCTCAAAGTGTATACTTGATTGTGTTTTGCTCCCTAACCAAAACGATTAAATACACTAGTGTGCACTCTGTTAAATTTTTCCCATTAATATATATGCAATATATATTATTTATATATATATATTAACCGCTATTAATACAAAATAATATTTATAAATATACTTTTTTTAATTCAAATATAATATGTAAAAAATAAATTATTTACTAAAAAAAAATTTAGGCCACTTTTGGCGACTAAAACCATTATTTAGTCGCCAATTCTATTATTTTGGGCTACTAGTTATTTTTTTGTCTCTAAAAAAAGAAGTTCCAATTAAAAATCTGCAGTTTTGGCGACGAAACCTATTTTTAGTCGCCAAAAACGTCCCCTTTTGGCTACTAAACTGAATTTTAGTCGCCAATACTCAATTTTTAGCTACTAATTTTTTTTTTGTAGCCAAAAAGCTTCACTTTCAGCGACCAATCTGTTTTTAGTCGGCAAAACACCTACAATCGGCGACCAATCTGCTTTTTAGGCGCCAAAACCATCACTCTTGGCTACTAAATTATTTTAGTTGCCAAAAAACGTCACTTTTGGCTACTAAACAACCTTTAGTCGCTAAAACCCCTACATTCGGCGACTAAACTGCCTTTTAGTTGCTAAAACCATTGTATTCGGCGACTAAAGTCTTTTAGTCGGCAAAAGTGTTCAATTTTGGCGACTAATTCCATTTTAGTCGCCATTTCTACTACTTTCAGCGACGAAAAATGAGATTTTGGTCGCCAAAAATGCTTTTTCTTGCAGTGAATCTTTTAATTTGGTTAGATTTTTTTTAAGGCAAATTATATCGATAATCCTTCCATTTTGTTTCATATGCCATTTTGTTCCCTATACTTTCAATTTGATTAATTTTAATCATTAATTTTAAATTGTGTCAATTTAATCCAATTAATAATGTTGTTAGAATTTTTGACATAAAACAATCACAGAATTAGTTGATGTTAACTTATCGAGTTAAGCAACTTTACAATTTTATGTTTAAAAGATATAGCTCTGAGTGCATTTTTCATTATAATAATAATAAATAAATAAAAACATGTTAACAATTGTAATCAATTAGGTCAAATTAAGATAAAGTCATAAATTCAAGATTAAAGTCGAACTAATTGAAATTATAAAAACCAAAATGATACAAAGATTAAAATATAGGAATTATTAGTATAATTTCTCTGTTTTTCAATGAAGTCTAAATAATACCTCAATTCCCATTTAACTATTTTAGATAGCGTGAGTGGCAAGGACTATTTAACTCACATTTTGTAATATGGGGATCAAAATTGACAAAATCAAAGATTAGAAATTAAAATGCAATAAAACTCATAGTTTAGGAATTATTGGTAGAAGATAGATAATTTACAAATATTATCAGAATTACATTAAAATCAAAGGCAACTATGTAAGAAAGTCAAACACACACAATAACGAGCATACAATAAGCCCAACCAACTGGGTGTCACTAAATCATGTGTTAGCCGAGTATAGGTAAGCCAAATCCAAATATTAGTAAAGACTAAATGAGAATATGGTTTGATCCATACTATCGTCTGAGAATTATACGGTTGCAGACATAAAAGGGCTTTTGTTATACATTTTGAGAGGTGATCATAATTTATTTTAATTTGCAAGTTTGTGTTGGATTATTTGATGCAATTTCTGTTTATGGCTGTTTATTAGGTAAAAATAGCTTAAATACGTTAAAAAAAACTGATTACTTGAGAGTTGAGAAAATGATGCTTTTAGTTTCTCCTTCTAATTATTAACTTTTAATTTTTAAAAAAAATCCACCAAACAAGACCAAACATAAAAAAGATTTATAATATCTGAGTACGCATTTCATGTCACTTCAATATTTTGAGTTTTAATTTCATCAAATTCGATTGTAAAGTTTTCAATGTGTCAAATTTATCCATTTTCTAATGTTCCGTAGAAGTTGTAAAGTTTTCACAGATTGTAGTAGCACTCTAAATAATCTGTATAGCGAACCAAAACCCTTGTTCTATACTCTTAGAATTTTTTTCTAAAAACTAATATGAAGAATAATAATGCAAGAGAGCAAAAATGCAAAGCAACAAGTGAGTTTTTTCGGAATCAAACAATTGCTGGAAAGGTCCTAGTATTTAGAGAGCCGAACATGTATGAATTTCAAACCTAATAGGTATGTTTTTGAAATGAACAGATCCGTTGAATAACAGAACAGGTGCAAACAGAAATTCAAATATGTTCGAACAGTTTGAATCTGTTTGGAAGAAACCAAACCTGTATGGTGCAAACTGTCAATATGTTTGAACCTGTTGGACTAGAAGAGGCACTGTTTTGGACAGAAAAATTTGGTGTAAAATTTAAATTAATTTCGTTTAGAAATTCAAATAATTTTCCAAACCAAACCAAACCACACCAAGCCTTAAGTCCTATCAAATGGGGTCAGCTAATAATTTTCCAATTTGAAAAAATTCAAATAAATTTTGTCCAAAAAAATTAATATAAGAACCGACCCACAACCGGCCGATCAGACTGCCGGGGTTGGCTGCAGCGCGCATGTGTGGTGGTTTGAGCCAAAGCCCACTTTGTCCATAACTTCTCCCTACTACAAACTTAGGATGCCCCTTGGGAGCCAACCCAAATATTCCCACCTAGAGCTTATAAACACATACAAGCTCTCTTCAAGTTTCAATGTGAAACAATCCGTTTCAAAGAAACCTACTTTTGACTCTTCAATTGTCCATTCCACGAACCCGAAAACAACGTCAAGTTTCCACTTACTCATAAATAGTTTTGACGAACTGTTTCCAACGTGTTCTTTGTTGTTGTGTGACTTGCCATGCGGCAAAGAACACGTCACCTATTTGGACCCACCCCAAAATACGTGTGGGACCCACTCAAATTTGGACTCAAAGTTGGCCCAAAATAATCCTATAAAACCCATAATTCCAAAAATAAAATAACCAAGTTATAACTAAGTTATAAATAAAACCACAATGTCATAATGAAAAACCACAAATATCATAATTGGGACATATGATGCACTCCAAAAGAGTGTGTGTATTATAAAACTTCCTGTATATTTAAGAGAATAACTTATTTAAGGTTGTTCCGTAAACTAAATAGTTTACGGGTAGCCAATCGTAATGTTGCACGTCAATTATAATAGCGCTCCACGTGTATTGTGATTAGTGGAAGAGATCAATTTTACGATTTTATGTTAGGTTATTAAAAAAATATAAGGGGTATGAGAGTTTGTAATTCATGTGTGCCCCAACTAACCAATAATTTTTCGTTCACCTCACCTCACTTCTGTACCTTCTCATTTATCCCGTCTCTCGCTCACTCTAGCGAATTCAACCATGGTGAGTTTGATATTGGTAACGAAGGGTTTGGGTTTGGGTTTGGGTTTGGGTTTAGGCTTGGGATAACCAGTGATGAATGATTTATCAATTTGAGGAAGAATATAAATCAATAATTGATACAGTGATGAATGATTAGTAAGTGTATGTTTGGGTTTGGGTTTGGGTTTGGGATCCAACAATGTAGTCTATTGGTGGCAATAATGGCAGGTTTGGGATAGTGGTGTGGGTTTAGATTTGGTGTTGATGAAGGGTTTGGTGTGGTGGTGTTGGATCTCCGGCGGTGATGGTGGATGTTTGGGTTTGGGTTTGAGTTTGGGATCCAACAATGTAGTCTGTTGGATCTCCGGCGGTGATGAATGATTAGTAAGTGTATGTTTGGGTTTGGGTTTGGGTTTGGGATCCAACAATGTAGTCTATTGGTGGCAATAATGGCAGGTTTGGGATAGTGGTGTGGGTTTAGATTTGGTGTTGATGAAGGGTTTGGCGTAGTGGTGTTGAATCTCCGGCGGTGATGGTGGTTGGGGTAGAGTTAAGGCGGAGAGAGGGGATGTACGTAGATGGTGATGGATAAGGCAAAAAGAAAGGTAGGGAGATGATCCATTGTAAGCGAGTGAATGTTTGTCCATCAATTTTTCTCTTCTTTTGATATTGAAAGCTAATGTGGCAATCAGTAATTGGTTGTCTGTAAACTACCATCTTTATGGGATAGCTGTGTATAAGGCAACCTCATATATTAATGCAAGTAGCATTCCTAAGTCTGACCCATTTACAAGCAACTGATACTCAAAAAATGGTTCAAAAGATAGTTGAAATTCTACAGTAGGTTTTTACAACTAACTGCACACAAAACTTGATTATAAACTTACTTTATTCTAATTGTAGTGCCACATGTCAAGCACATTCAGAAGATAAAATCAATGCATGATCGCACAAAATTGTTTGTGAGAATGTTTTGATGGGACCTTCAGGATAGTCCAGAACATTCATCAATCCTTAAAGACGCCTTTCTATTAGGGGCAAAAAATGGGATTCGAGAAATAGTAGAAGAGATCTTAGTGGCCCTATGGCTGGATTCACCTCCACTTGGTGTAATTCACATGATATGCAGCATGTCGTCATCAGCTGAGGTACATACAATTCAGTTGCAACCTAGCCTACCCAAGCCAATCACGCCAGCCAAACGGCCCCATGAAATTGGGAGGATTAGCTTCGACGACACCGACCTAGATGGAGTAACTCTCCCCCATGCCGATCCCCTCGTCGTCGAGCTATGCGTGAACAGATTCACAGTTGAGCATGTTCTCATCGACTAGGGAAGTACCTTAGAAATAATGTATTACATGACGTTTGTTGAACTTGGCTTCACTGATTTGGATTTGTTGCTGGCTGATTACCCACTATTCGGCTTCAACGCCAACCCTGAATATCCCTTGGGTAAGATCACACTACCAGTACGGGCGGGAACCAGATCAGTAGATGTAGAATTTCTAGTCGTCAAACTCCTGTCACCATACAATCTCATCATGGGAAGGACTTGGTTGCATACCATGCAGGCTGTGCCAAGCACCTACCATCAACTACTCCGCTTTCCAACTGAGTATGGCATCGATCAAATTCGGGGTTCTCAGAAATTGGCACAGGCATGCTATCTTATTGTTGCTACAAAGAGGCCAAAGGAACTGGAAGTAAATTCAATTGAAGTATCAGATCGACAAAGCCTCGAGGATATAAGGAAAATCCCCAGCGAAAAGGCAACTGAAGACCTTAATCAGATCAAAATCGATGAGAGTCTAGACAAATTCTTCATGATCGGCACCTCCTTAAGCAAAGTTGATAAAAGCGAGCTGGCATCCTTTTTACTTAGCAACCTTGATGTGTTTGCAAGGACACCGAACGAGATGTTGGGAGTGGATCCAGTCGTGGCCCAGTATCTTTTAAATGTTGACCCAAAAGTAAAACCAATCATTCAGAAAATTCGGCGGTCAGCCACGAAGCATGCATCGACTGTTGTTGAAGAAGTTGACAGATTGCTTGGTGTCGGGGAAATTTGTGAAGTCACTTATTCCACATCCAATACCGTGGTTGTAAAGAAGAAAAATGGATCTTGACGCATTTGTGTTGATTTCACAGACTTGAACAGCGCCTGTCCAAAGGATTGTTTTCCTCTTCCTAGAATCGACCAACTTATGGACACAACGGCACACCAGCGCATGAGCTTCTTGGACGCTTATAGAGGTTATTACCAAATTGCCATGCATCTGGAGGACCGAGAAAAAACTGCATTCCTCACCCCAAAGGGAACCTATTGCTACAAGGTCATGCCCTTCGGATTAAAGAATGCGGGGATAACTTACCAGAGATTGGTTACCACTATGTTCAAAGAACAACTCGGCCGCACCATGGAAGTGTACATCGATGACATGGTGGTGAAGTCTAAGGAAAGGCATGCCTATCTGGCCGATTTAACAGAAACCTTCGACATTTTCTGAAAGTACAAGATGAAACTACACGCCTTGAAATGCGCATTCGGCATTGGGTCCAGCAAATTTCTCAGCTATATTGTTAACCATTGTGGAATAGAGGCCAACCCTGAGGCAAATCATAGCAATTCTACAACTCGACTCTCCTCGGTCGGTCAAGGAAGTTCAAAAGTTGATGGAGATAGTCGCCGCCCTGAATAGGTTTATCAGTCATTCCTTAGATCGCTGTCGACAATTTTTTCATACCCTTCGATAGGGAAAAGCGTTTAAATGGACTCCCGAGTGCCAGGTCGCGCTGGACAGCTTGAAAACTTATCTTCGATCAATACCGCTCTTGGCAACTCCATCGGCAGGCGATTCGCTCATCATGTATCTGGCGTATCAGATCGGACGGTCAGCGCCGTATTACTAAAGGAAGAACTCGGGGAACAGCGACCAGTTTACTATGTAAGCAAGGCCATGGTTGACACTGAAACGCGATATCTACCACTGGAAAAGTTCATCCTTGCTCTCGTGGTGGCTGCAAGAAAATTGATGCACTATTTTCGAACTCACACCATAAGGGTATTAATGGACTATCTCCTCCGGACAGGGCTCTACTGTGCGGAAGCATCAGTTCGAGTCTTGAAATGGGCTCTTGAACTTGGCTAATATGATATCTAGTTTTTTCCTAGAACTGGCATCAAGGGACAAGTGCTCGCCGACTTTGTAGCCGAGTTCACGGGATGTCGTGCCGACCTCAAGCCCGATCAAGTGCAACCTAAACCCGACTGGCGAATATATGTTGGAGAAATTTGACAGATGAATTGTGACGGATCATCCAACCAATGTGGCAGCGAGGCAGACGTAGTAATCATGACCCCCGAAGGGGCAATAATTGAGTAGGCAGTCAAACTGGGCTTTGATGCATCAAATAATGAGGCTGAATACGAAGCATTGCTAACCGGCCTTCGTAACGCACTTCACCTTGGTGCATGGCGGTTGCTTGTTTTCTGTGACTCGAAATTAGTCATCAACCAGTTGAAAGGAAAGTATGCAGCTAAAAATGACCGCATGGCAGCCTACATAAAAATGGCGAACTCCTTGCTTTCGAAACTTGACCACCACGAATTGAATCAAATAACTTGGGATTAGAACATGCATGCGGATGCCCTTGCTTGCCTAGCCTCCGCCATTAACTCGGAAGTCAAACGAACAATCGAAGTAAGGTTCATTCCAGAGCCAAGCATCACCTCTCTTGAACTAATTTAGATTAACATCATTGAACCAGGGCCAAGTTGGATGGACCCTATCACTGTATTTCTTTCCTCAGAATAGCTCCCAATGGACAAAAAGGAAGCCCACAAGCTGCGAAATAAAGCCCTGCGATACTATCTGGATCCACATGGAAAGCTTTACAAAAAATCTCTCTTTGGGCTGTACCTGCAATGTGTCGACCCAGACAAAGTTAAGGAACTTTTAGCCGAAATACATGAAGGTAGTTGTGGTGCTCATTCTGGAGGGTGCTCAATGGACCACCAAGCCGTGACGTAGGGGTATTATTGGCCGACCATGCGAACAGATGTCAAGGCCATGGTTGACACTGAAACACGATACCTACCACTGGAAAAGGTCATCCTTGCTCTCGTGGTGGCTGCAAGAAAATTGATGCACTATTTTCAAACTAACACCATAAGGGTATTAACGGACTATCGCCTCCGGACAGGGCTCTACAGTGCGGAAGCATCAGTTCGAGTCTTGAAATGGGCTCTTGAACTTGGCTAATATGATATCTAGTTTTTGCCTAGAACTGGCATCAAGGGACAAGTGCTCGTCGACTTTGTAGCCGAGTTCACGGGATGTCGTGCCGATCTCAAGTCCGATCAAGCGCAACCTAAACCCGACTGGCGAATATACGTTGGAGAAATTTGACCGATGTATTATGACAGATCATCCAACCAATATGGCAGCGAGGCAGACGTAGTAATCATAACCCCCGGAGGGGCAATAATCGAGTAGGCGGTCAAACTGGGCTTTGATGCATCAAATAATGAGGCTAAATACGAAGCATTGCTAACCGGCCGTCGTAACGCACTTCACCTTGGTGCATGGCGGTTGCTTGTTTTCTGTGAATCGAAATTAGTCATCAACCAGTTGAAATGAGAGTATGCAGCTAAAAATGACCGCATGGCAGCCTACATAAAAACGGCGAACTCCTTGCTTTCGAAACTTGACCACCACGAATTGAATCAAATAACTTAGGATTAGAACATGCATGCGGATGCCCTTGCTTGCCTAGCCTCCGCCATTAACTCGGAAGTCAAATGAACAATCAAAGGAAGGTTCATCCTAGAGCCAAGCATCACCTCTCTTGAACTAATTCAGATTAACATCATTGAACCAGGACCAAGTTGGATGGACCCTATCGCTGTATTTCTTTCCTCAGAACAGCTCCCAATGGACAAAAAGGAAGCCCACAAGTTGCGAAATAAAGCCCTGCGATACTATCTGGATCCACATGGAAAGCTTTACAAAAAATCTCTCTTTGGGCTGTACTTGCAATGTGTCGACCCAGACAAAGTTGAGGAACTTTTAGCCGAAATACATGAAGGTAGTTGTGGTGCCCATTCTGGAGGGCACTCATTGGACCACCGAGCCGTGACGTAGGGGTATTATTGGCCGACCATGAGAACAGATGTCGAGAACTACGTAAAGAAATGCGAACAATGCCAAAATTTTTCCCCTTTAACTCATCTGCCAACTGAAGAATTAAATTCCATTACAAGTCCTTGGTCGTTCGCTCAATGGGGACTCGATATCGTCGGACCACTATCGCGGGCTCTAGGGAACAAGTGATTCCTAATCGTCACAACTGATTATTTTACAAAGTGGGTTGAAACAAAGGCATTAACACATATTCGAGATGTCGATATTAAACGTTTTGTATGGAAAAACATCATAACCCGATTCGACATATCGAGAGCTCTTGTTTCCGACAACGGCACCCAATTCGATTGCGGCGTCTATCGGGAATTATGCAACACATATGGTATCCGGCCTATTTTTCCTCGCCGGCATACCCACAAAACAACGATCAGGTTGAGGCTTCCAATAGTATGTTTCTTAATATCTAAGTCTTTTCCGGCTCGGCATCCTTTTCGTCGTCAGTTTTTTCGGCATTGTAAGCTTTGAAGGGAAACTTATAATTCTGAAATAATGTTGATGCCGAATCAATGCCCACAGCTCGTAAGGCCCCAACCCAACCACGCTTGAAGCCGCGGTTCTCGCATCGATAGACGTCTTCTACTAATTTTTCTTTAGTCTTTTCAATGCCGATTTTTCGCCATAAAAAAAACCCTCTTCATAGGCCCGAGTCCTTATAGCCTCTTTGGCAAACATATTTGTCGTCTCTCTATCGGCCATAGCGTGATCTAGCAGCTGCTGGTTGACTCTGTCTGTGACAATTGAGTTTGCAGCACATGCCAACTACGTTTTAGCCATCTTAGCCTTTTTTAGCTCATTCTCGACTTTCCCCGCATGGCGCTCCAAATCTCGAATGCGACACTCCTTTTGCTCAAGCTCTCTTTTCCCCGCGCGCAAGTGCATGCTGATTTCATAAGCGCTGTAAAGTCCTTGGATCGACCCATGTATACCTTCCTTGAAAATTTCATAATCACCCCGGTCGACGACCTACTGCTACACCTTCGGCGGAAATATTTGCCACATGAATTCTACCGCCACATTGGGTCATGGACTATTGAGCCCGCTTCGGTCATTGGTTTGTTCCCAATAAAGACTGCAAAGCTCAGCGGGCGTGGCGATCTGCTCGACTCACCTCGCAGAGCGGCATGCCCACTTCTGATCTTTAAGCTCCTTCGTTGCTGAGCCCCATCTCTGGGGGACCGCACCACATCACCTCTTTTGGGAGACCTACTCCGACGTCTAGGCTACTGACGTCTCTCTCTCCCTTTCGCTGTCATATTTCCTGTTCTTTGAGCTTCGCCCCTAATAACGCGATGCACCTCCATGTCCAGCTCCGTCAAGCTCCTTTCTTCACCTCTACTATTGAAAGATAACCTCTAAGACATCTATGGTCTTGCTCACGACCACAGTCGACACTCGAGTTTTTACTCGCTCTCAAATTGTCGACTACCTCTTTCGTCGTTTGTGCTAGATCAGCTCCACGACGCATGGGACCTCTTAAATAAAGGAAAATGTTCATTAATTGCAAAGGCAGCATTTCCAATGCACCCCACAACTAACCCTGCGTCTGTAGTCGGGTTTAGAACGACATCCAAATGGGGCAAGGGCAAATATACGATTTTTCGACTTATTATGTCTTAAGCGAATCACGTCACATTGCCCCACTTGGTTAGACGAGCCTAACAATGAGCCATATATTTTATTCAACAGATTACGTTATGTTGCAAAACCATATGCGTTATTCGGCTGTAAAAGGACATCCAAAAAGAGCAAGGGAAAATGTGAATATTCGGCCGATTATGCTTAATGTTACAAGCCATATGTTTTATTCGGCTCTAGAACGACTTGTCCCAATGGGGCAGGGGCAAATGGACGATTGTACTTGGCATCTATATATTAGAGCCGAATCACGACATACTGCCCCACTTGGCCAGACAAGCTTAGCACCGAGCCGTATATTCAATTTGGCAGATTATGTAATCTAATGCATTAGCCAGTAATCTAATGTCGAATTATGGTACATTGTCTTGACCACGAATTTAAATTATTTATCGCCAAGTTATGTTACATTATCCTACTTAGCCATCAATTGAAATTAGCTTAGCAATTTAGATTAGAGACAAAAAGGGCAATTTTCATTAATAAACTGAATACAAAAGACAAACAATCACTTTATACATGAAACCTGCCCTACGAAAAAATGAACAAAAACCTACAAAAAACTACATACAAAAGATGCTTAACACAAAGCAAAATTACACTAGCACTATTTATTCTTTGGGGTCAAACTCCAACGTCTCCACATCCAGCTGCTCGAACGGAATTGGCTGATCTAATGTCATGTTAGCGGTCTCCAGGGCTTTAAGCCAGCCGTGTTTGAAGTCCCGATTTTCAAACTTCGGTACCTCCTCTGTATACTTTTCCATGGCCGCATTCTCTCCGGCATCAAACGCCTTGGAAATCTTAGAGTCGGCAATTTCTTTTGCCTTCTTCGATTCTTCCAATTCAGCCTCTAGCTTCGAGATTGCCTCCTTGGCCAACTTGAGTGCGTCATCACTCGCGTTTGCCCTCTTTTCGGTGGCCACCCTGAGTAGATCGACGTAATTAGCCTTTTTTCCTTAGCATTGGCCCTCGCGCGCTCCTATTTTGCTTTCCTCGGCTCAGAGTCGGCTTTAAGAGACGCCACCGCTACTTCAGCCAACGCCTCTTTAGCCTTCCCCTTTTCATTTTCAATTTTGGCTTAAGTAAGCTAATTTGCTCGACGACATCATAATGATGCCGGTCGATTTCTACAATTCTACCCGCCGCCTGAAACAAAACATGGGTAAATTAGTCCGCATACAAAAGAAATGAAGTATTGTAAGCTTGCCAATTACGTACCAGTATTGCCGACTGAGCAGCTAGTGCTATCGAAACAACGTCCGGTTATGCACGAAACGCGGCTCTGTCCGTCGGCAGAAACCGACACATTCTTGATTCTGGGCTAGATGACAAACGGTGCCGCCAAGTCTTGGGACTCTTCTATGCGAGGCCGTTTATCAGTCAAGTCTTCAGAAGAGTCAGCCTCAACCTTGACGGGGAATTTTTTCCCCATTTGTTCGGTAACTGGATCGTCTGGTTATTCAATGTCCGATTTGGCCATAACAATTTGCTCCATTTCCACAATAGGAGCAGGTGGTGAAGGTTCAGCCTCAATAGGAATAAACGGCGGAGGTTCAGATCTGGCAGCTTCGACCCTCTTTTGGGCAGCCATCTTTTCGGCATTTTTCCTTTTCGCCATCTGAACGAGCGATTCTCCAACCATGTTTTTGGGATTTGTGCCGGGTAGGTCTCCTAGATCGGTGAAAATATCCTCTTCTAAGGATGTGTCAACTCGGCCTGAAGTGGATGGGAGGTCAAAGCCGACTTCTTCAAAATCTAAGTTGAGAGCCGTGTCATCTTCCTCTCCCAAATGATCCTTAGACCCGTCTGAGCTGGGTCGACCTGGCTGCTCAATGGCTTGATCGCTAACTTCACCACCTGCGTCTGAATCCAAACCTTCAAGGCCGATGTCCCTAAGGCTCTTGAAGTTTGGAAAGATAAATGTCGTGAGATGCTGCTCACCCCTTGGAATCGGGATGTGATTTGCAACCAAAAAGGTCGAATACGTTGGATCGTATCAAAGTAGCACATGGGCGGCTCATCCTTGCTTTTGAAGGTTTGGACGGCCAAAGAATTTGAGCGCAGTCTTGACTTGCTTAAGTACGGCGTCGTCGGCCGAAGTAAGTACTTTTTGCAGCTCGTTATCTACACAAGCAAAACAATTAAGTTCGTGGAATCAAAGCCGAATAGACACATAAGAAATGTGCCAAATAAAAAAAAAATTAATTAAAATTAATAATAAAAAAAAGCGGGTCCGTGCGGCCACCTGGTTCTCCTTTTTGCCTAGGCACAAGATCCAAGCGATCTTCACCTTTGTTGAATTCCTAGTTACGTCGGACAACGACCATGACGTCGTCAACATGCTTACCAGAGCTAGCAAGCATAGTCACCAAGTGGGGATCGGTGTCCTTGGCCCTAAGGAAGTAGCGCCCCTGTCGACCAGAAGATTTTGCCAGGGCATAACAATGCCCAATGGCAGGGATTCCTAAATTAATCCTAAGCCGACGATTTAATTCCACTATGCCCATTATGATTTGGAAAAAATTTACGTTTGGCTGAGAAGGGAGTAGATCCCAGTAACGAAGAACGGCCCTCAGAAACAGATGAAAAGGGAAACGAACTCCGCCCTCAGCGATTGACAGGAGAGGAAAGATAATCGTACTTGCATCAGCCCTCTCTATATCAACTACACTATCTGCCACGAGTGACAGATGGACATCATTTGGAATGGAGAAATGACGTCGAAAGGCGGAAATACGGTCTGCAGAAAGGAGGTCTTTCAGGTGTTTTGCCATTTAAATCGGAATAGAAAACACGCTAACTAAAAAACGAACAAGAAAATGGGAGCTGGAAGAATGAAGAAATACAAGGAAGAGAAGAACTTACAGCTTAGAGAGAGAGAAGGACAATAGGGAGCAGGCAGAAGTTGCAGAGGTCTTGGAGGAGTGATACAGTGAATGAATCAAAAAGCCTTTCACATTCAAAAATATTCGAAAAGACAATGCGGTTTTGTATTGCATTAAATGAGCAACGCGTACGAAGGGGTGGGAAGTTGTAATCATTTCTAAAACCGTGTTCATTCTGACGCTTTGGTATTGGAAGAAGTGCGAGCGTCGCATTTTTTACTTTCCAACGCAAAGCCAAACATGTCGGCTAATTGGTATTAGTCGGATGTTTGGGGGGCAATTGTAGAGGCCGAATAAAATCAATTAGGAAGAGGCCAAGGAATTTGATCGACATCCGGCCAAAGTAATTCGGCCTTGACCAAGGGCTGATAAAGCCGAATAAACGAATCGGCCGTATAAAGAGCCGAACAGGAACCAACACTTAACAAGAAGGCCGACTAGGTAACTATGTGCGAGATCAAGAGTGGGCCAGTCCCTCGGGCCCAGAGGTAGTATAAAAAGGGAGGAATGTCAACTAAAGCAGGCATGTGAGAATAAATAAGATAACTTGAAATAGAAGTAAGCTAGAGAGAATACGGATTTGACCGTCGGAGTGCTAATTCTGGCACCCTCGACTGGAGTGTTCATTTCCTTTTTTAAGTAGCGATCAAAGGATCAGGGACGTCTGAACGGACTCTGGAGTATTTCCAAACCACTTTACCACACTTTAACATCCGTTTACATGAATAACGGGAAAAATATTTTATCCTTGGATAAAATATTATTTTGGTTCTTAAAGTATGAGTTTCTTGTCATTTTAGTTCCCGAAGTTTTAAATTTTGTCATTTTAGTCCTCAATGTTGTCAATTTGAGATATCACATTGACTCAAATTAATAACTTTGAGGACCAAAATAACAAAATTTTAAATTTGAGGGACTAAAATGACAATAAACATATACTTTATGGACCACAATTGTCTTTTATCCATATTTTTGTTATTAACGTAGACGAACATTAGACCTAAGACCAAATTGACTTAAATTGATAACTTTGAAAACCAAAATGATAAAATTGAAACTTAAGAAACTAAAATAAAATAAAATAAAAATAACGCATACTTTAGGAATTAAAACGGCCTTCTATTCTTTAGTTTTTTTAAGTTTGTCAATTTGATACCTAAAGTATAAAATGTGATTTTAAATGATCCCACAATTCACAGTGTCCACATTAATTAACTGGAGCTAGAATATTTTCAAAATTTCGCATAAAAGCTTAACAAAATTAAAAATGAAATACATATATGATTCTCAAAGTATATACTTGATTGTATTTTGCTCCCTAACCAAAACGATTAAATACAAGCATAGTGAGCGCTCTGTTAAATTTTCCCCTTTGATTTTCAATCTTTTCATTTGGTTAGATTTTTTTTAAGGCAAATTTTTATATTAAAAGTGTTTTTAATTGTTGAAATTAAATGAACAATTTATAAACAAATGCATAAGTATGAGATTCATCAACTATCTTTTTTTTTTTTTTTGAACGGCAAAGATAAGGACTTCATTGATGAAAAAGTAGTACAAAGTACCAAACAATTACACCAATAAAGAGTAAAAGAGGAGGGGTAAGTTGGTGAGGAACCAACGAAACCAGCAAAACAGATCGAACACCAGCAATAGCAGAATTAGTTGATGTTAACTTATCAAGTTAAGCAACTTTACAATTGTGTTTAAAAGTATGACACATATAGCTCTTGAGTGCATTTTTCATAAAAAATAAATAAACAAATAAATAAATAATAAAAAATATTTTAACAATTGTAATCAATTAGATCAAATTAAGATAAGTCATAAATTGAAGATTAAAGTCGAACTAATTGAAATTATAAAAACTAAATGATACAAAGATTAAAATATAGAAATTATTAGTATAATTTCTCTATTTTTTTAATGAAGTCTAAATAATAACTCACTTCCCATTTAACTATTTTTGATAGTGTGAGTGGGACGGACTATTTAACTCACATTTTGTAATATGGGGATCAAAATTGACAAAATCAAAGATTAGCAATTAAAATGCGATAAAACTCATAGTTTAGGAATTATTGGTAGAAGATATATAATTTACAAATATTATTAGAATCACATTAAAATCAAAGGCAACTATGTAAGAAAGTCAACCACACACAATAACAAACATACAATAAGCCCAATCAACTGGGTGTCACTAAATCATGTGTTAGCCGAGTATAGGCAAGCCTAATCCAAATATTAGTAAAGACTAAATGAGAATATGGTTTGTTCCATACTATCGTCTAAGAATTATATGGTTGCAGACTTAAAAGGGCTTTTGTTATACATTTTGGGAGGTGATTATAATTTATTTTAATTTGAAATTTCGTGTTAGACTATTTGATGCAATTTCTGCTTATAGCTTGTTAGATAAAAATAGTTTAAATAAGCTAAAAAACTTGATTATTTGGAAGTTGAGAAAATGATGCTTTTAGTTTTTCCATTCTAATTATCAACTTGTAATTTTAAAAAAAATTCCACCAAACATAGAAAGGACTTATAATATCTGAAGTACACATTTCATGTCACTTCAGTATTTTGAGTTTTAATATTGTCAAATTCGATTGTAAAGTCTTCAATGTGTCAAATTTATCCAATTTTTAATGATAATAAAATACCCCTACCGTCCATATAGTGTGTTATGTGACTTGGATTCCTAAACAATGACGGAAGAAGACGAAGCATATATTGCCTTACAGTGTTTAGTAGTGGCGGAAAAATATCCAATTGGGTCGGGTTAGGATTCAACCTAAGTTAAGAAATACAAAAATATCTCTTGCCCAAGATCGATCCTATACATAAAAATCTCTCACAAGCCTGTCCCTGAAATAGTATTACAACCCTAAGTCCATCCAAGAAACCCATTTATTAAATAAAAAAATATATTATAAAATTAAAATTAATAATTTGTAATTTTGACACAAAAAACTTAATATTTTGTCATTACATTTTAATTATAGATTTAGTAAAATATGTTTTCCATCTCTTAAGTAAATCTTTTCTTTATATAAAAATAAATAAAAACTAAGTAAATTATATGTATGTATATACTGGGTCATGCTAAAAATTAGAATACATATCCTCAAAACGATTATATATCACATACGAGTTATGATATTTGTAGTATTAATTATCACAAATATCATAATTAGATTCTTTTTGAGCCATAACTATAAAATAATAAAAAATGAGTTGTAACCAAAAACAAGATAAGGTATAGCTGAAGACTTTTTGGATTATAACCATAATAATAATAATAATATGCCAAAACCAATATTACAACGAGTCATAACTAACATCACAATTAATCATAACCAAGTTATAAATAAAACCAGAATGTCATAACCAAAAGCCACAAATATCATAATTGGGACATGATACACTCCAAAAGAGTGTGGGTATTATAAAACTTTCCTATATATTTAAGAGAATAACTTATTTACGGCTGTTTCGTAAACTAAACAGTTTATGGGTAGCCAATCATAATGTTGCACGTCAATTATAATAGCGCTCCACGTGTATTGTGATTAGTGGAAGAGATCAATTTTACGATTTTTTGGGTGAATAATCAACTTTACGATTTTATGTTAGGTTATTAAAAAATATAAGGGGTATGGGAGTTTGTGATTCATGCGTGCCCTAACTAACTAATAATTTTTTGTTTACCTGACCTCACCTCTGTACCTTCTCATTTATCCCGTCTCTCGCTCTCTCTAGCGAATTAAGCCATGGTGAGTTTGATACTGGTAATGGAGGGTTTGGGTTTGGGTTTAGGCTTAGGATAACCAGTGATGAATGATTTGTCAATTTGAGGAAGAATATAAATCAATAATTGATACAATGATGAATGATCAGTGAGTGTATGTTTGGGTTTGGGTTTGGGTTTGGGATCCAACAAGGTAGTCTGTTGGTGGCAATAATGGCGGGTTTGGGGTAGTGGTGTGGGTTTAGATTTGGTGTTGATGAACGGTTTGGCGTGGTGGTGTTGGATCTCCGGCGGTGATGGTGGTTGGGGTAGAGCTAAGGCGGAGAGAGGGGATGTACGTAGATGGTGATGGATAAGGAAAAGAGAAAGGTAGGGAGATGAACCAGTGTAAGCGAGTGTATGTTTGTTCATCAAATTTTCTCTTCTTGAGATATTGAAAGCTAATGTG
Organism: Camellia sinensis; assembly: GCF_004153795.1. Lineage (NCBI taxonomy): Eukaryota > Viridiplantae > Streptophyta > Magnoliopsida > Ericales > Theaceae > Camellia > Camellia sinensis. The sequence continues at coordinate 608,391 of NW_021026762.1, read as the reverse complement.
GCAATCAATAATTGGTTGTCCGTAAACTATCATCTTTATGGGACAGCCGTGTATAAGGCAGCCTCATATACTAATGCAAGTAGCATTCCTAAGTCCGACCGATTTAATAAACGAAACTAAAAAGTCAATCCAGCCTAGCCTTATGAGCCTATATATCAATCGCAAACCCTTGAAAAAGCATACTGGAATGGAATGGGTGACCGGCAAGCCGGTGATTACACTTAATGTTTATGGAAGAAATTGATAAAATTAAAATTTTGAAGATCAAAGTGACACAAAACAGATATTTTAGGAACTATATATGCAATTTAAATGGTAAATTTGAAATTGGACCAATTTAATTCAAATATGAAAGTTTAGAGACAAAATTGACACAAAAAATATACTTAGAAAACCAAAGTGACATAAAACACACGTATTTTTAAGAATGATAACAAAACCAAAAACAAAGAACAAAAATTACAAAAACAAAGGGCATAACAATTTAAGATGAAAAACAATCATTATTCAATTGAATTTACATTTACAGTTGCTGACAGTTGTATTATGTACAATTAGTATGAACCCCGCTATCACCTTGGCATAGTCATCTAATTCTCAACAGGTTTGGCACTGTCCTCTAATTCTTAATTGGTTTGGATTGTTTATAGCATATATATATATATATATGTATATATCAGTGAAAGTCAGTTATTAGTTCTTAACTGGTTTGGATTACTTTCTTTCACAGTTTGCTGTAAATTACAAGCAACTGATACTCAAAAAATGGTTCAAAAGATGGTTGAAATTCTGCAGTAGCTACAACTAACTGCACACAAAACTTGATTATAAACTTACTTCATTCTAATTGTAGTGCCATATGTCAAGCACATTCGAGAGATAAAATCAATGCATGATCGCACAAAATTGTTTGTGAGAATGTTTTGCCGGAAACTTCAGGATAGTCAAGAACTTCAGGATAGTCGAGAACATTCGTCAATCTTTAAAAATGCCTTTCTATTAGGGGCAAAAAATGGGATTCAAGAAATAGTAGAAGAGATCTTGGTGGTATTTCCGGATGCAATTTCTTGTGTAGACAAAGAGAAGCATTCTGCTCTCCATCTTGCAGTCATGTACCGTCGTGAACATGTTTTCAATTTCATTATTCAACAAATGGGAGTGCGTAAAAAGTTATTGTTGAAAGTAGACAAAGGAGGCAACAATATCTTGCACGTGGTTGGACGAATGCCATATCAGCCACAACTTGAAGTTGTTTCTGGTGCAGTTTTACAAATGCAGCGTGAATTGCAGTGGTACAAGGTAATACATTTGTTTTGTGTCTTGGCAAAAAGTGCTCGAATTTATATTACATCTTGATTTTTTTTATTTTTTATTTTTTCTTGAATTCCCTACAAACAAGAGTTGTTATTTATCTCCAACTATTTGACAAAAGAAAATGACAAAATGAGGAAAAAAAACTATAGGGAAGCTCAAGATATAACAAATAATAAATTATTGATTTTTAGCGAAATAAAGGATATGGAACCAAATTTGTCTAGCTTTTATGGGGATACAAAGAATCATAGAAGCATGCGATTATTCTGTTTCATTATTTGTCATTTGCTTTTATAGAATTCCGTCAACTATTTTAGCTTTCAGTACGTAGTAATGTTACATGCATAGGAAAGTATAAATACTTGTGCTCCGAATAAATCTGAACATTTTTTGTGCACTTTTTAATGATATTTTTCTGTGCATGCATGACTATTATTTATAGGGATGCACCATGAACTTGCTTTCTCATTCCAAACTAACTTGATGGCGTAGGAAGTAGAAAAGCTTGTGTCGGTGCAGGCAACAACAACAATGAACCGTGGTAAACAGACACCTATGATGGTATTTGAAGAGAACCATCGTCGTATGATCCAATCTGAAGAGCAATGGATTGTAAGCCTGGCAAGTGCATGCATTGTTTCAACAACAATCATTGGCACAATAGCATTTTCGGCAGCCATTCAAGTGCCAGGGGGAAGCGATGGTGAAGGCCACACAATCTTATATGAGAAAATGGACTTCACAATATTTGCCATATCAAATGCAGTCGCTCTATACTCGGCCATCTCCACATTCTTAATCTTTTTATCCATTTTCACTACACGCTATGCAGCAATTGATTTTCTATATTCCCTGCCTAATAGATTAATAATTGGACTGACTTCCCTATTTGTCTCTATAACATCCACTATTATAGCTTTCAGTTCTGCCCTATATGTCATCTTTGTCCAAGAAAACAAATCTTTGATTCTTCCTCCAGTGGTCATAATGTCCTTTGGACTAGTGACTCTGTTTGCTTTCTTACAATTTCCCCTCCTCCTAAATATGATGAAAACCACATATGGCCAGAGCATGTTCAAGCTTTCAGATGGAAGAAATAGTCGAAAAGGCATAAGATTTTAAGCTTCCTTACATGTTCGTTGTATCAAAATTGAAATGCAACATTGCTCATTTCATCGATGCCATAGCGGAATATGCAAGATGAATAAAACTCTCCATTTTCTCTCTCTGTAATATTAAATGTGTGCTTGTGGGTAATAGTTGTAAGCACTCTAATTGAGTGGTTAGTGAATGTGATTACTGCTAAACTGTCTCTAATGTATCAAGTCTTAAGTTGTGTTCGGCGGTGGGTTGCTTTAGTTTGTTATTGGAGCATTCTCGTACAAGCATTTTGTTACATTACAGCAATAGCCTCTTACGTGTGCTGAAATCTAACCCATGCCACAACCTTGGCCAATATTATCATGCCACATGGCGCCTTGACCCGAAGTCATACCACGTACCCAAAATCTTGGACCCACATGGTCTTACTAAAAAATACATCTCTACAACTGTCCCTGAGTTCTCCTTGCACTTGAGAACTTTAGAGGAATGCAAATTCTTCATTTTGACTGAACTCAACCACTTCGAAAACACAGTTATCTTCATGATTTGCCCCTAACAGAGGTCGTTTTCCTTCATCTTTTGAATTCTCATGCCCTTCAACGTGAGTATGTCATGATACCATGCTCCCTAATGTGAACATTACTCCAGTCAATGCCCTTAACTCAAGAACCTAACTCCATTCTGTGTCAATTCAGCTTGTCCGAATATTGAGCATCCTTACATTCCTTCCAATGCACTGAAACATAGTATTCGTTAACTCGGTTTGACTTTTGCCGTTTACTTAAAAACATCACTTGCCATCAAGATCTTCTAACCTCGGGTGGACTCTACTCATCTCAGCTCTGCTCACCTTAGGTGAGCTCTTCTCTTCTCAGTTCTTCTCACCTAGGGTGAGCTCTTCTCATATTGAATCTGCTTACCTATCAAGTGAGTTCTTCTCTGCAACCTTCTTTGCATGTTCTTTGACATCAACATCATCATTACTTCTGTTCTTCTCTCTTGGGGACTAGTTCCCCATCGTGAAGTTTTTTTTGCATCATCATTGACTTTTTTTCTCTTGTTCTTCTTGATCTCCTTGGCATCCATCTTTTCTTCGTTTCCCACAAACACCCAAATTGTGTGAGTTAAAATCTGACCACACAACCAAATTTGAGAAGATTACCTCTCCGGAATATTTGGAAACGTGGTAATTGGTATTTGAGAGATTAATCTGCTGAGAATCCACAAGATAGAATTGTCAGTGTCCCGTCTAGCCTGAGACTAAGTCAATGACTTTCTCTCTCCAGAGAATATTCAATAGTACAAATACTGAAAATTATAATCAATTACTAGAGCATACGTATCTCAACCCATAAGGTTGTGCTCTTTATATAGGAGTGACCTGCCTAATCTTAGGATTCATTTTTCATCTAGGACTCCATTTGCTTAGCAAATGTTTCTTATCTAGAACTCCTCTTTCTACTTAGGTTGGGTTTAATCTTTTCAAAAGTCTCATTCTTACTCAACTTAGGAGTCACATCCCTATTGAGATTTTACAACCTAGGAGTCATACTCTAATTGGGGTTTGACCAATACCACAATCTCGGCCAATATTATCACGCCACATGGCACCTTGATTCGAGGTCATATGCCACATATCCAAGATTCTAGACCCATGTGGTCCTACTCAAAATTACATCCCCAAACCTCCTAAGTTAGAAGGCTTCCCCTTTGTTTTTGGACACAATCTCAATTGTTGAAATAAATATTTATAATAGTGATATCACTACTCACACGGTCGTAAATTTTAAATGGTAAGGGTAGTGGGAAACAATGATCGTATAAATTTATATTGGCAAATGGCACTGCATAATATGATATTACCGTTGCAATCAATATGTGTTCGGATTGTTGGTATCATGGACCAATTTCGAATAATACTAGTTTTCTTCCTATGCTATTTGAAACTTTCTTTATATAAATGTGGCATAATTATATAGTGAAAATATAAAAATACATTTAAGTAAAAATAGGAAGAAAAAAAATTTGTAAAAGAATAAAAACCTATAAAACTAATTTAAAAAAATATTTTTAATTCAAAAAGAAGTTAAGAAAAAAATAATAATTTTGATGAGTAACTATACAAATTTAAGTAAACACATCAAAATATTCAGTACCACTTTAAGATATAATTTTTTTTTTTGTTTTTTTTTGCAAATTGCTTTAAAAATTAGATGTTAGACACAATTAACTTGAGTTCGCAATATTGTATTAGCATCATATTCTCTTTTGTAATTGTATTTCAATGGTTAGTTCTGTAATTCAAAGTGATTAGTATAGATTTTGGAAAATTAAATTCATTTTAACAATATTTTGATAACTATTCTTGTTTTCAATCATAATAATTTTGAAAAAAAGAAACCTTTGATCCCATAGAATAATTCGTGCTCTTAAAAACAACAAAACGATCCCATTTAAAAAGGGACAAAACTTCAGTAAATGTTGATCCAATAAGGTTGTCTCATTATCTAATTCAGCTGATTTCTTAATTTATCTAGTTTGATTATACATATATTATGGCATCTTTTGGGAAGTGAATTAAAAGTCACTTTTTAACTTTTAACTCATTTTCGGTCACATCATCTCTCACATTTTTTTACATATTTTTTTCAAAAAAAGTCATAAAATTAACATTTAAATATCTCTCCAAAACACCCTTATATCACTTAGACGTCTCACTTAAAAAATGCCTAAATTTTTCAGTCAAAAACAATCCACTTACTACTTAACACTTAGGCCATGTTTGTTTGGACGGACTGGATTAGCATTCCCATGACTAATAGTCCTAGGACTATAAATTTGTTGGATTATGTATCCTATCTTAACTAATAGTCAAGTTTAAAATAATTAATTCCTACTTCAATTGTTTAACCAAACATCGGATTAATAATTTTATTGGACTATTAGTCCAATCCCAAGCTCATGTCTACCCAAACAAACATGACCTTAATGCGCTCGTTGATTTAGGTTTAGAAAACTTATTTCACTTCCTATTTCGTTCCGAAATAACTCAGAGCATCGTTACCCACCTTTGCTTTTCTCGTCAAAACTATCTCACTGTGTCTTGGCTTTTCTTGTTTGGTTCATAGATTTGAATCTGTTTGGCTTAATTTTAAAATTATAATATGAGTGTGGAATTATATTTTGCGTTTTAAATTTTAAATTTTAAGTTTTTAAATCATGATTTAAAAAGAAAAAATTTGCTTGGATATAAATTTTAAAAATAATTTTGAGATGATTTCTACTTTTTATTTTATTTTATTGATAGAATGTGAGAGGAGAGAGGAGAGATGGGAAAGAAAAAGTGATTTTGATTGACTAATAATAATTTTTAAAGAGAGAGAGAGAGAGAGAGAGAGAGAATAGAGGATGTGGGATATATTTTATGAGTACCAACACGTGGCAAGGTGACGCCGACGTGTCAGCCGAGGTACCACGTGTCTTGGTCGTTGTGCCGAAGTCATCTCGGCTAGGCCGAGGTTGCCTCCGAAGATATCGGAATCCGAGATAAGCGGATAAGGGACAAGAGTCCTAGAATGAAGAGGGAACTCAACTTAGACATGGACAAGAGTCTTAGATTGGGAGAAGACTTCAGTTTGGGTAAAGATAAGACCTAATCTCACTGGGAGTCCCAGATTAACACTAATCCGAGTCTTAGATTGGGAGAAGACTTCAGTTTGGGTAAAGATAAGACTCTTAGAGAGTTTATCCTAATCTCACTGGGAGTCCCAGATTAACACTAATCCTAAGTCCATTAGGGTCAGGCTCCTTTTGGGAGTATTTGATTTATCTTTGAGAGATATACTGACTTGATCGTCGGAGTGCCCCCGGGTGGTCGAAACCACCGCGGGATTCTTATATTTCTGTTGCAGGTCAGTCAGGTGCCATCTATTCTGCCGGTGCTCTCCAGCTGGTTACTAAGCGGGCAGTGTGGTCGGAAAATCACCCACACAATTTGGCGCCGTCTGTGGGAAAGAAAGAAGAATAGATGGCCAATGACGGACAAAAGGATCAGACTGGAGACAACGTTCCTGCTGGGAATGGGAGATCTATCAACCTCGACGTTGAAGGGGACAACCGTAACACAGAAACTCGTAACCAGAGTCACGGAGTGAAAGACGCTGGCCAGGAAGGTGACGCACCAAAGACAACAGATCGAAACGGATACCACAACGAAGATGACCTCCAAATATAGAAGGATAGATACTTGCGGAGGAACGGAGACCCTTTTAGAAGGGATGCAAAGACAGGGGGCATGAGCGCTCCCAAGGAGATAACATTCAAGTATAGAAGAGCTCAACCTGAGTGAGCAAATCCCGGATCCCAGAAGACATGATCTCGGCCTAGATGAGTAGGTCCGAGAAAAGAAGAGCTCAACCTAAGTGAACAGATCCAAGATTCCAGAAGATAAGATCTCGGCACCTGAGTCCGAGAAGAGAAGAGCACAATGAGGAGATCTCAGGTCCCAGAAGATAAAAAGGAAACACACAAGATCAGACTAAAGTTGGCCAGAATTGAGAAGTATGCTAGGGCCGAGGAGGACATGCCGGGAACAAAGGCGTCGGAACAAGAAAAGAAAAACGGCTCGCCGATGCAAGCCTGAAAATCAAAACTCAGGTTGGAGCCAAGTAAGATCAATAGAGAAACCAAGGCCGACAACCTCGGCTTGAACTAAATCTCGGCGACAAGGTCGAAGCTACATGTATGATGAAAACCCAAGTGGATTTTAAGTTCACACTGGGGGGGCAGAGAGAAGAATACGTTTACCACTCGTTGAAATTTGTAGCAATTTACAAGTTGGTTAAACCAATATGATGCTTAACTGAAGTTAAGCCGAGATGATACTTAACCGAAGTTAAGCCGAAATAATGTTTAACCGAAGTTAAACCGAGACGATGCTTAACCAAAGTTAAGCCGAGATGATGCTTAACCGAAGTTAAGCCCAGAAGATGCTTAACCGAAGTTAAGCCGAGATGATACTTAACCGAAGTTAAGCCGAAATAATGTTTAACCGAAGTTAAACCGAGACGATGCTTAACCAAAGTTAAGCCGAGATGATGCTTAACCGAAGTTAAGCCCAGATGATGCTTAACCGAAGTTAAACCGAGACGATGCTTAACCGAAGTTAAGCCCAGATGATGCTTAACCAAAGTTAAGTCGAGATGATACTTAACCGAAGTTAAGCCTAGATGATGTTTAACCGAAGTTAAACCGAAACGATGCTTAACCGAAGTTAAACCGAGACGATGCTTAACCGAAGTTAAGCCGAGAGGATGTTTAACTAAAGTTAAACCGAGACGATGCTTAACCGAAGTTAAGCCCAGATGATGCTTAACCAAAGTTAAGCCGAGATGATACTTAACTAAAGTTAAGCCGAGATGATGCTTAAACCAAAGTTAAACCAAGACGATGCTTAATCGAAGTTAAGCCCAGATGATGCTTAACCAAAGTTAAGCCGAGAGGATGCTTAATCGAAGTTAAGCCGAGAGGATGCTTAATCGAAGTTAAGCCGAGATGATGCTTAACCGAAGTTAAGCCCAGATGATGTTTAACCGAAGTTAAACTGAGACGATGCTTAACCGAAGTTAAGCCCAGATGATGCTTAAACCAAAGTTAAGCCGAGATGATGCTTAACCGAAGTTAAGCCCAGATGATGTTTAACCGAAGTGAAACCGAGACGATGCTTAACCGAAGTTAAGCCGAGATGATACTTAGTTGAAATTAAGCTAATTCCTTAATTCACTTGTTGAAATTTGTAGCAATTTACAAGTTGGAATTAAGCTGATTCCTTAATTCACTTGTTGAAATTTGTAGAAATTTACAAGTTGGAGTTAAGCTGATTCCTTATCTTCACTTGTTGAAATTTGTAGCAATTTACAAGTTGAAATTAAGCCGAGATTACTGTTTCTCTTCACTTGTTGAAATTTGTAGCAATTTACAAGTCGAAGTGAAGGCGAGGTTATAGTTTGCACACTTATAGCAATCTACAGGTTGATCCAACCAAAGAAGATGCTTAACACTTGTTGAAATTTGTAGCAATTTACAAGATAATGTTAAGCCGACATGTGATCATCTGTTGAAATTTGCAGCAATTTACAGGTTGAGGTAAAAGGTAAGTATATTGTTTAAACACTTGTAGAAATTCGTAGCAATTTACAAATAGATTATTGTTTAACACTTGTTATGTTAATCCTTATTGATCCCTGTTACAGTATATGTTAATCCTTGTTGAAATTTGTAGCAATTTACAAGTGAACAGCAATGGATTGTAAGCCTAGCAAGTGCATGCACTGTTTCAACAACAATCATTGGCACAATAGCATTTTCGGCAGCCATTCAAGTGCCGGGGGGAAACAATGATAAAGGCCATCCAAACTTAAATAACGAAACCAACAATAATACAGGCCATCCAAACTCAAATAACGAAACCAACGGATCCACCTTCAGATTATTTGCCATATCAAATGCAGCCGCGCTATACTCGGCCATCTCCACATTCTTAATCTTTTTATCCATCTTCACTACACGCTATGCAGCAATTGATTTTCTATATTCCCTGCCCAATAGATTAATAATTGGCCTGATTTCCCTGTTTGTCTCTATAACATCCACTATTATAGCTTTCGGTTCTGCCCTATATCTCATGTTTTTCCTAGAAAGCCAACCTCTGATTCTTACTCCAGTGGTCATAATGTCCTTTGGACTAGTGACTCTGTTTGCTTTCTTGCAATTTCCCCTCCTCCTAAATATGATGAAAACCACATATGGCCCAAGCATGTTCAACCTTTCGGATGGAAGAAATAGTCGAAAAGGCATAAGATTTTGAGCTTCCTTAGATGTACGCCGTATCAAAATTAAAATGCAACATTGCTCATCGATGCCATAGCGAAATACGCAAGATGAATAAAACTCTCATTTCCCCTTGTTCTCCCTCTGTAATATTAAATGTGTGCTTGTGGGCAATAATTGTAAGCACTCCAATTGAGTGATTAGTGAATGTGATTACTGCTTTAGTTTGTTATTGGAGCATTCTTGTACAAGCGTTTTGTTACATTACAGCAATAGCCTCTTATGTGTGCTGAAATCTAACCAATGCCACAACCTTGGCCAATTGACCTGAAGTCATACCACGTACCCAAAATCTTGGACCCACATGGTCTTACTAAAAAAATACATCTCTACAATTGTCCCTGAGTTCTCATTACACTTGAGAACTCTAGAGAAATGTAAATTCTTCAGTTTGACTGAACTCAACCACTTCAAAAACACAGTTGTCTTCATGATTTGCCCCTAACAGAAGTTGTTTTCCTTCATCTTTTGAATTATCATGCCCCTCAACGTGAGCATGTCATGATACCATGCTCCCACTGTGAACATTACTCCAGTCAATGCCCTAATAGGGTATATTATCTCAACTCAAGAACCTAACTCCATTCGTGTCAATTCAACTTGTCTGAATATTGAGCATCCTTACGTTCCTTCGAATGCACTGAAACATGGTATTCGTTACCTCGGTTTTGACTTTTACAGTTTACTTACAAACATCACTTGCTGTCAAGATCTTCTAACCTCGGGTGGACTCTACTCATCTCAGCTCTACTCACCTCGGGTGAGCTCTTCTCATCTTGAATCTGCTTACCTATCAAGTGTTTTATTCTCTGCAACCTTCTTTGCATGTTCTTTGACATCAACATCACCATTACTTTTGTTCCTCACTCTTGGGAACTAGTTCCCCATCGTGACAGTTTTTTTTTTTTTGCATCATCGTTGACTTTTTTCTCTTGTTCTTGCTGATCACTTTGCCATCCATCTTTTCTTCGTCTCCCACAAACATCCAAATTGTGTGTGCTAAAATCTGACCACACAACCAAATTTGAGAAGATTACCTCTCCGGAATATTTGGAAACGTGGTAATTGGTATTGGAGAGATTAATCTGCTGAGAATTCACAAGATAGAATTGTCAGTGTCCCGACCAGCCTGAGACTAAGTCAATGACTTTCTCTCTCTAGAGAATATTCAATAGCACAAATACTAAAAATTATAATCAATTACTAGAACATAGGTATCTCAACCCATAGGGTTGTGCTCTTTATATAGGAGTGACCTGCCTAATCTTAGGATTCATTTTTCATCTAGGACTCCATTTGCTTAGCATATAATTCTTATCTAGAACTCTTTCTAATTAGGTTGGGTTTAATCTACTCAAAAGTCTCATTCTTACTCAACTTAGGAGTTATATCCCTATTGACATTTTACAACCTAAGAGTCATACTCAATACCACAATCTCGGCCAATATTATCACATCACATGGCACCTCGACCTGAGGTCATGCCACATATCCAAGATCCTAGACCCATGCGGTCCTACTCAAAATTGCATCCCCACACCTACGCTAGAAGGCTTCCGCTTTGTTTTTGGGTACAATCTCAATTGCTGAAGTAAATATTTATAATAGTGATATCACAACTCACGCAGTAGTAAATTTTATATGGCAAGGTTAGTGGGAAATAATGATCGTATAAATTTATATTGGCAAATGGCACTGCATAATATGATATTACCATTGCAATCAATATGTGTTCGGATTGTTGGTATCATGGACCAATTTCGAATAATACTAGTTTTCTTCCTATGCTATTTGAAACTTTCTTTATATAAATGTGGCATAATTATATAGTGAAAATATGAAAGTACATTTAAGTAAAAAATAGGAAGAAAATTTTTTTGTAAAAGAATAAAAACCTATAAAACTAATTTAAAAAAATATTTTTAATTCAAAAAGAAGTTAAGAAAAAATAATAATTTTGATGAGTAACTATACAAATTTAAGTAAACACATCAAAATATTCAGTACCCTTCTAAGATATAATTTTAAGATATATATATATATATTTTTTTTTGCAAATTGCTTTAAAAATTAGATGTTAGACACAATTAACTTGAGTTCGCAATATTGTATTAGCATCATATTCTCTTTTGTAATTGTATTTCAATGGTTAGTTCTGTAATTCAAAGTGATTAGTATAGATTTTGGAAAATTAAATTCATTTTAACAAAATTTTGATAACTATTCTTGTTTTCAATCATAATAATTTTGAAACAAAGAAACCTTTGATCCCATAGAATAATTCGTGCTCTTAAAAACAACAAAACGATCCCATTTAAAATGGGATAAAACTTTAGTAAATGTTGATCCAATAAGGTTGTCTCATTATCTAATTCAGCTGATATCTTAATTTATCTAGTTTGATTATACATATATTATGGCCTCTTTTGGAAGGTGAATTAAAAATCATTTTTTAATTTTTAACTCATTTTCGGTCACATCATCTCTCACATTTTTTTACATATTTTTTTCAAAAAAAATCAAAAAATTAACTTTTAAATATCTCCCCAAAACACCCTTATATCACTTAGAAGTCTCACTTAAAAAATGCCTAAAATTCAGTCAAAAACAATCCACTTATTACTTGACACTTAATGCGCTCGTTGATTTAGGTTTAGAAAACTTATTTCACTTCCTATTTCGTTCCGAAATAACTCAGAGCATCGTTACCCACCTTTGCTTTTCTCGTCAAAACTATCACACCGTGTCTTGGCTTTTCTTGTTTGGTTCATAGATTTGAATCTGTTTGGTTTAATTTTAAAATTATAATATGAGTGTGGAATTATATTTTGCGTTTTAAATTTTAAATTTTTAAATCATGATTTAAAAAGAAAAAATTTGTTTGGTTATAAGTTTTAAAAATAATTTTGAGATGATTTCTACTTTTTATTTTATTTTATTGATAGAATGTGAGAGGAGAGAGCAGAGATGAGAAAGAAAAAGTAATTTTAATTGACTAATAATAATTTTTTAAAGAGAGAGAGAGAGAGAGAATAGAGAAGTTTTGAAAGTAATTTTGAATTGTATTTTAAAAATATGTTTTGTTAACATATTTCATTCAAATCATGATTTAAAACAAAGTTAAGTTTTGAAAAGTAAACCAAACGCTAATGTAGATGAAATGTGAATTAAATATAATTACATTTTACCTACATTTCACACACTGTTTCTCTTTCATTTTCTAAATCTATCCCCAAATTTATGAACCAAACACAGCCTTACGAAATCCAATTTCGTCTATTGGGAATCTAGTTTCGTCTATTGAGGCATCCAAAGGTAAGTCTAGAACAGCACTAAATTTTGAAATATAATGTTTATAATTGTGATTAAATTTTTTTTTTTACCAATTATATTAGTGTGATAAAAACATCTAATTAAATATTTCAATATAAAAAGTTAAAATTTTAATTATTTTCAGACTTCTATGGCTTGTATAGATCAAACAATTTAATACAATTAGTATTTAAATTTCAATACATACCAAAAAAAAACTTAAAGGGCGCTCAGGCCAACCGTCCAAAATTGAATTCTCTTTGTTCAAAAGTTCAAGCGTTGATTTTCTTTGTCCATAAGGACAAACTCTCGCAAATAACCAAAATACCCATAATATATATATACGGTTCTCTATTAATTCTCATTTCCCAAACCCTTTCTCTCTCTTATCAGCGGTCTTACAGTCGTCATTCCTCTTCCTCTCTGACGTCGCCATGGCTAAAAATCTCAGATTAGTCGCAAATCCTCTACCTCTACCACCGTCATCGGTGCGCTGGGCTCGTTTCTCTTCTCCACCGACTGGTTTGTTCACCTAATCCGTATCCCCCCACACAAGTCAACCTTCGCAGATTCGGTTCATCCTCATCGTCCGTTCGATTCCCGATCCTCCTTCACTTCTCGGTCCTCTCTCTTCTTCAGCTCGAATGTAACCTCGTTACCTCATCGCCACGCTACCTCACATCAGATCAGATCGCCACCGTAAAGTGGGTTTCAGAGTGAACCTAGAGATCTAGTGAAGATCTAGCGCCACCATCTTCGCGACTCCAACTCCACTGTCCATTTTAGACCTCCTTACGATGTCGACAGTGCATACATACATATGCATATATATATATATATACACACACATGTTAATGTGAATTATATGAACAGATTCGCTCCTCCAAAATCCTCCTTGTCGCCTGCTGCCGTAAATCCAGACCTATGGATGATGATGATGATCTCAAATGATGATGTTGATGTTGATGATGATGCTATTAATGATGAATAGATTCACTCCTCTTTTGTGTGTATGTGGTGTGATATGAGTTTCTGTTTTTTTATTTTTTTTTCTTTATTTATTTACTTATTTATTTTTTGTTGTTGCTGATGATTATTTGTTGTTGATGAACATATAGAACAAACAAATAAGATCTGTGTGAATTTGAACAGATCATAGATAAAAAAATTGGACAGATAAATTTGTACGAATAAAAAATAGAACAAGAATTAACACATATTTTAACAGATAAGAACAAAGTGAAACCCAGAGAATTTGAACAGATAGGGAAAAAAATTAAACAGGTAAGGAAAAAAAATTCAACAGACATATATAAATTAGAGGCAATAGTCAAAAAAAAGTTAAACATATAAAAAATAATTTGAACAAATAATAATAATAATAAAAGTCTAACATAGTAAAAAAAGTCAATAGATAAATTATGGGATAAAATTGAAAACAAAATATACTTCAAAACAAATAAAATGACTTCTTACTAAATTATTTCACAAAAATAGACTTCTCACCAACAAAAAAATATCCACTGGACCTAATGCCTTATACCATTCTTAATTTGAATTTATCACCAATTTATTCTTTTTTTAAATTAAAAAAAAAATAACATTAAATTTTCAATACTTAATTTTTAATTTTTAAATTTCAATTTTATCAAATACTAGCATAATCGGAGTACTTTGAAATGGGAGATTTTTTCATAGTTTATTTTTTCAAATGAGTTGAAAAACACCATAGTATATTAGTATCTCACAAAATGACATCGATTACAATTTAGTAAGTTTTTTTACTTGATCCAACGTAAAATGATAATAAGCACCATTGCTTGTTTTCATTTTTCAAAAAACACTTTTTAGAAAATTCTACTTTCTTATTTTCCATGTTTTTTTATTTTTACTGAATTTTTTTTAATATTTTAAACAATTTTTTTTTTTTACTTTTTAGACACACCTAACATAAATACACCTAAAAAGTAAAAAAAATTGTAAAAAAAATCTTTTAAAAATTCACTAAATACCAAAAATACAAAAAAATACAAGAATTCAATACATTTTTTGTATTTCTATATATTTATTAATTTTCTAAAATATTTTTTCACAAATTTTTTACTTTTTAGATATATCTAAGTAAGGTGCATCTAAAAAAGTAAAAAAAATGTTTAAAATTTTAAAAATATTCACTAAAAACAAAAAAATACGAAAACTAAAAACTCAATTTTCAAATAACTTAATTCAGAAAACTCAAACCAAACACACTGATATTTTTTTTTTTAAAGACTTTGACAATTAAGCCTACTTCTGTAAAAACATCCCAAAACCAGAATTTTCTTCTACATGTCCTTAGAAAGAATGAACAAATATATATGGATTTGAATAATTTAGAAACATAACTACAAATTTATAATGACCTGGGAAAATTTAAACTTTTTATTATTATAATTCAACCCTAATTGAATTTAAACAATTATAATAAAGCTCACAAGTTTTTGCATTTCTTTTTTAGCATCCTACTAGCTAGGGCTTAAATCAACAGTATTGACACTGAGAATCTAAAAGCCTTGGGCATAAATAGTATGCAATTGCAACTTGGATCTGATACACTTGTAGAATGTATTACAATTCCATTAAACACTACCTCAGGTAATAGAGAAGTGAGTCAACAATGTCTTACATAAAGTGGGGTATATATTGTTCCATAAAAGGAGCAAAAGGCAAAATCAGTTTCAAACAGATGGGATGCAAAAGTCAAATGGAGCATCACAGAACCACCACCTCTAGATGTTTGGGCCCACTATGATCTATATCCTATAGCCAGACCAGGGATGTTAATGCCTGATGTTTTCTACATTGGACTTCAATGTAGGGTAAGGGAAACTTGATGCTTTTGGGGGTCTAAAACTGGAACTTCAAATACATAACATTAATAGCATAGGGATGCTTTTAGTAATTCTACTTGCACAACAAAATTTCTCATTACACTCCATTTCTTGTTACACCATGTACAATAATTTAAATTTATGATTTTATCTTTTCACAATCAGCATAATACCAATCACAACCATCATCCTTGCATTCCAAACCTAACAAACCCCAACTCTACCCCACCCCCCCAATCATCACCTCCAGCAGCCACGACCACCATCCTCGACCACAAACATCTACCCCTACTCCCACCGGTGACCTCCTCCACACTGCCACCCCCTCACGGTCGCCACCTCTGACCATCGCGATGCTCCCCTCCCCAATGCTCCTCCACTCTCTAGATTTGACACCTACCCTTCATTGTCGTCACCTTCCACCTCTTTGATCATCACGATCCCCCCCCATCACTCCACTCTTTCATCAACCCCCCTTTTAGCCTGTCCCTCGTCGCCAATCCTCCTCCCCAACTCCCTAAATCTACCGTTCATTTTCATCACCTCCCACCTCTCCGACCATCACAATCCCCCCCCCCAAATCTCTTCTCTCTTTCATCAACCCCCCTTTTAGCCCCTCCCTCATCGCCAATCCTCCTCCCCAACTCCCCAAATTCAACACCTACCCTTCATCATTGTCACCTCCCACCTCTTCCATCTTATTTTTCTACTTCTACCCTGAATCTCTCTCTCTTTTTCTCTCTAGTACACAGTGTTGGTTTTTGGGGATGAACTAGGTCACGCAAGGTGGTGGATTGGGAAAGTCTAGGTTGTGCTATTCGGGGGTGCTAGATCATCAGCAGTAGGAGACCTAAATTCAAAAAAAAAAACCTTAACTGTCTACAAATTTTGCTTCCCTAACTAAATTCGAGTTTCATTGTCTCTTTATTCCACTAAATTTAAGCCCCAAAAATTTAAGATTTAAGTCATCAGATTTAGACCCACCATCAGCCACCTACAAAAAGTTTCCTTTCTTGATTCGAATTTCATTCGGAATTTTACAAATGAACAAACTTAATTTGTTTGGACTTTTCTGGCTGAATGCCTAAAAGTTGAACAAATTAGTTTTGTCCAGCAGAAAAAATACAAATATTTCAAATTTGATCAGCCACATAAGTTTAAAAATTTTAAGTTTATTTTGCACTGGAAGTTTGAACAAGGTTTCAAACAAAATTGTGATAGATTATACCTTCTTTTTTATTATTATTATTGGCACCGGGATGTCCGGATCAAAGTCCAACTAATTCCCAGGGGTGCACAGGCCCTCGACAAGGAGTTTCTCGCACAAATGCATTGCGGTTAATTCAATGGTTTTCCCCCAATCCAATGGGCCCTAAAGAATTGTTAGCACCTAAGAGATTCCAATCCTTGAACCTTGGAGGGAGCACACCCTAACACCCAAGGCCTTGCCACCAAGCCAACCCCTTGGAGTTAAAATTTTGATGGATTACATATCAAACCACTTTCACATAAATTTCAATCAATTACAAAACTAATTAAATGCTAAATAAACCATTTTTACAACTAAAGAAAAATGAAAGGTTAGCAATGGATATAGGTATCTACTCTATTGCCCATGTAAAGGGCTAAGTTGGCATTGACACTTTTGTGTCACACTATTTTATTCCCAAATTACCCTTCTGTAACTAAGAATTGAAGTACAAGTTTTTTGTAACTACCTATTCAATATATAACAGCCAATTTCAACCCACGATGAAAATTTTAAGCACATCTATGCGAGTGTGCACAACCTCTATATATATGGAGGGCGTAATGAGATAAAATGATAGTTTTTTAATTTTGGACGAGTGGAATTTTAGAAAACTGAGTGCAAGGAGATAACATTGTTGTGTAAGTGGAACTCCAATAACATAGTTTAGTATGCAAATCAGGGATAAAACACCCTTCTTGCATCCTAAACATCGCCAACAAGTTGAGGGTTCATACAAGTAGGTATATCAGTGAACCAAACAAAGCCTTCCTCCCTGTTTAAGTCTTTGCTAGCTAGCTTATGCCGCTGAGGATTGCCCAAAAAGGAAGAGTGCAGCGCGAGCAGGATGGACCATTACTTGAAATTTAGAAAAAGCTATAGGCTTGAACAAACAACATTGTGTTCTGTTTTCCAGGCAAAAACCATGACAGGGCCCTTACATAAAGTGGCCACATTATGCATACATCTATCAAGTACAAGAGACCAATATGGTGACAATTGATTACTGATGAAGGTTCAGGTATGTGGAAAGATTATAAAAACCAGCTTCTCAGTGACAACAGTAGAAAATTGGCCATCTAGTTAGATCAGACAATAGGAGTTTCTATGACAAATAGTGGATACTTTTAGATTAATTATTCTTTGGCGAGAGGAAACATGCATATAAAAACTCTAGCTATCCTATCATAAAAAACAGAGTGCAAATATTATTTGAACAAGAACCATAGAACTGGGCTTTAGGCTTCTAGACGTTTGATTACATAAATGATATCTCCCATCAATCACTGCCAATACATGCCCTCACAATTATTCAACTCCCTAATAACAGAAGCCCAGATTTCAAGCATCAAAGAAACAAATGATTTTAAGTCCATAACTTGAGGACAATCCACCATGGCAGTTTCCTCCAACAAAATGAATATTGGCGTTGAATAAATAGCAGAATCAGGTTCAAACCTTCTGAAAGTCTCAAAACAGAGGGTTTACTATTATACTGAATAACTGATAAACAAAGGCTTTTTCCTGTCCCACTATCTCACATTATCACCCCCAAATTTAGCAGTAATGCTTGATCATTCGGCACGAGGAATTTAAATTTTACTTGAATGGTAAAGAATTTACTAATTTCATTTCAAGCTTGCCAGGAACACCAACTCATATTTGGATATTTATGATAGTTCTAACCAAGTGCAAAATGTAAATTACGACCAATTTAATTTTGTTAACTAGGTTTCTTACTACAGCTTCTAACTTCCACTTCATGTCTAGAGAACAATTGAGGGAATCAAACAATTGTCTCTTATGAATAAATAAAGACGCTATATTGCACAAAAAATGTACATTTGACCATCAAACACATATAAGTCATGAACTTTCACTATCGAAGCAAAGTATACATAATATAAGTTGCAACTTGCAAGGAAACTTACTATGACTGTCTCTCATCAACTAATCGCAATTGCATCTCAATCAGCCGCGTATTGAACTCCCCATCACTGACCTTCAACATCTGCGGCAGCGGAAGAGACAACCCATTCTCCACCAAGAGCTGATGCCGAGGCTTTATCTTCCCCTCCAAACTAAACGAAAAATACTGCGGAAACCTCTTTAGCTCTGCCAAATCCCCATTCATCTCCTTCAAGAAATACTCCACTTTCGGCCCAAAATTATTGGAAATACTAAACGTCAACAACCCCGGCGACCTCAACACCATCCTCGACACCTCCTCATACGAAAAACCCAAATCTTGCAAGTAATTCAGCTTGGGCATAAGCGTGTTTTCGACGCTCGAAACTAACAACAGTGTGGTCTGGCAAGTTAATGCGTGTTTCCCCACAAACCCCAAATTTTCTAGGAAACGTAAAGCGGGTCTCAATTGGTGATCTACACTGCAAATTAAGAGTCTCGGGCAGCGAATGATCGATTTTCGGATATCGGGCAAAGGGATATTGACGTGGTTCAATAGGAAGTCGAAAACAGGGTAGAGATCGGAGTAGGGATCGCAGGTGAGGAGCTGGGGGTACATGTCGAAGATGCGGCCCAAGGCAGAGCGGTCGATGCCCATGGAGCAGAGGCATTTCTCGACTGATTTGAGGGAGTCGAGTGGGGCTGATCGGAAATTAGGGTTCTTGTGGAGGGCTTTGGAGGGATTGACTTTGAGGGTTTGGAGGTAGAGGAGCTTCTCGCGGAAGCGGAGGCCGGAGTCGGAGGTTGGTTGCGGCGGATCGGTGGCGGTGGTGAGGTGGGGAGTGAGTGCGGAGGGAGTTTGGAGAGGAGTGAGGCAGTTGAGGAGGGTTTTGGGATGGGGTTTCGGGGAAGGGTTGAGGGAGGGGAGACGGTTTAGGGTTAGGGTTTGGGTTTGGGTTTGGGTTAGAGGAGGAAGGAGTTGCAGTGGAATTATCATTTCTTGTTGAATTAATTTGAGGCAGAACAGGGAGAGATAAAACAGAGAAGATGGGCGTTTGCTTCGTTCCGTTATCAATTCTCGCGTGGCAATATCCCATTGGCAAATTTTAAGAAAAACGTCAGGTTAAAAAAGAGAAAGTTAGTTTAAGGTACTTTTTCTAAGGTCTCTTAATCTTAAACCTATATATCCAGAGAAATTTCAATCTCTCGCTTTCTCCTTCTACACACATGAACACATTTCTAAACTTTTTACTTCCACCATTAGATGTAATCTCTCTTTCTCTCTCTCTCTCTTGCTCTCTGTCTCTGTCTACTCTAATTCGATCAACCATGAACCGTTTCAACACCGACTCGGAGGGTTGTTCAACACTGATTCGGACAGCGCCGAAAAAGAAGGTGAGAGACGCGCAACCTGGAGTGAGTCAGTCCAACCTGCTGTTGTTCTTGGTTTGATTACAAACTCTGGAAATAGAAGAGTTTATTTTGGTGTTTGATCTTGTGCGAACTAACCTTCCGCACAATCTAAAGTTGAGTTTTAGAGTTACGAACTCTTCTGGATTGTTCATGAAAACTTGTTGTTCTCTCCAGGTTGTCATGAAGGTTTAAATTGTGAAAAATTTGCAAATCTGAAATTGAGTCTTGTGTTCATTTCTGGAAGACGAGTACTTCTTCGATTCGTCTTTCTGTTGTTTCTACTTTGGTGCGATTTGACCCCATCAATTCTGATTCTTGTTCAATCGGCTCCTCCGATTCATATTTGATTGTCTCCAATTCTATGGATCTTCATTTGATTGACTCTAGTTCTACAGATTTGGAATTAAAGAGCTAACCTGAAGTGGAGTTGAAGAGATCCGAACTTCAATCTGAAATGCCACAAGAGATAGCTTCTGAATACATCGGGAAATCTAAAGATTGTGAAGACAACATATGTTCATTCTTTGCAGATGATCCAAATGTGGATTCCTGAATTTTCTCTAGGTTAAAGAGAATTTCTCTGGAAATGTTTCTTTAGAAATTTCATTGATTTTGAGAGAATTTCTTTGGCTTAAAGTGATCCAGAGAAATTCTTCATTCATTTTCTCTGGAAAAAATTTCTATCCAGAGAAATTTGAATTTTCTCTGGGTTGAACCCAGAGAAATTCATAGCATTAAGTTTAAATAAAATCTATCACAAACTCATAGAAGAACTATTAATTTATTTGTGCAGGAAATTGTGATTGAATCAGCAGCAGCAGAACCAAAGACAAATTGATCAAATCAGAGTTTTATAGTTCCAGAGAAATTCTGGACCAGAGAAATTTGAATTTTCTTTGGGTTGAACCCAGAGAAATTCTTTGGAAGTCCAGAATTTCTTTGGATGAAATTTCTTTGGATTAAATTGAGGCACCTTAGACATTATGAAAATATTAGATGCCCTTTATGCTATAAAATCTTAATACCAGTGACTTTAAAAAAAAAAAAAAACCTTTGAAAAAATTGCGTTACATTAATCAATTATTTTTTATTTTTTAAAACACTTAAAAAATTTATGAATAAATTTAAAAATAAATTACTAAAGATAAAAAAAATATGTATTAAAATATATAAATGTGTTTTTTTTTTCCCCTAAATTACACCTACTTCCAATGAGATTTGAAAAAAAAATGCAATTAACTCTAGAAATTTGACAAAATTATGTTGACTTCCTTTTAGGAGCTTGTAGGAAGATTAATTTTTTTTCCCCTAAATTACACCTACTTCCAATGAGATTTGAAAAAAAAATGCAATTAACTCTAGAAATTTGACAGAATTATATTGACTTCCTTTTAGAAGCTTGTAGGAAGATTAAAGTGATAAAAATTAATGCATATGGTAGGCAAGAATTGAAATAATTAAAGATAAATATATATTGTAGTATAAAAGAAATGATAGTATCATTTTTTTTTATCTATATGACTCACAAATTATTAATGAAAAATTACCAAAGTGTAATGTGAATTAAAATTTCAATCTAGGCTGCTGTAATTATGTCAAAAGTGTCACACAAATTGTATTTTTTAAACCTAAAGGAAATGAATATAATTTATCCTTTTTTTTTATTATCTTTAAAGAACTTTTTCATATTTGCACCCAAAAAAAAATTAAATACATTTGAATTAAGTGCATTTATAATTTTAAATTTTACCAAAGTCATGTTCAAGTAAAACTTATGAAAATTGAAAACTGAATGCGGAAATTTAAGTATTGAAAATTGATTATAAAATTTTATAAGCTGAAAATTGTTTGGTAAAAATTTAAGTGTTGAGCTAAAATAAGTTGCTTGATATGTACAAAATTAAATTTGAAATTTATTATTTTTAAATTGTATCTTTTAATTTTTATATTGTCATAGTTACAATTTCTATATTGTGATAGTAAAATAGTGATAGTGGTGGAGGTGCATTGGTGGCGTTGGCTACAACGCCAATGGCAATGGTGATGGAGATCGAGATATAGTGGTGGTGGTCATGGGGCAATGTAGTGAAGGTTAAAAAAAAGAGGAGTAGTATTTGTGATGTCCCGAGTCATTTACCTAACTCGGTTGTGGCTTTTCGGACTGTTTGTTTTACCTTTGGTGTCGTGAATGTCACGTGTCGTATTGGTGACTGCAAATTGAACTTGGGTTACGCTCCTCGAATTATCGAACAAGCTAGAAATCTTAAGTTTTGGGCGTAAGGACAAAAATTGGAGGCGTGGAATCACCTCGGGAAGATCGGGTCAGAACAAGTGGTTCGCACTTGCGGTGAAGTGTGCTCGCACATACAGTAGGAGGTTCCGAATGTGCGGTGATTTGTCACGCATGTGCAGCAACAAGAGGAAAAGTTGGGTTGGTGACTGCGAGAATCTGCACGTGTGGCGGGGGAGTTCTGCATGTGCGGCGAAGACTTTCGCACGTGCGACTAGACGCATGTTTGACCTCGATTTTCATACATCTCAGCTCCTTTTGCCAATTTCTTCCCCTCTTTTCCTAATTTCTCTCATCTCTCATCTCTCATCTCTCTCTCTCTACAACCTTTCTCCCTTTTTTCTCTCATCTCTCTTTACAAAAACCCACCGAACTTCACATTTTCTTTTGATCCCACAGATCCATTGAGATTTTGATAGTGGTTCTTAAGGCCAAAATGACGAGCGTGTTATCTTTTTTACCAGTGGAGATTGATTTTCGACGAAGTTGGTTTTGGGGACTTTCCTCTTCTTCTTTTCTAAAGGTAGGAATTTCCTTGGTTTTTTTAATATTTTGCTATAGATAGAGATGTGGTATTTTCTTATCGCATAAAAGCATGATTTTCTTAAGAGTTTCTGAAAAGCATGTTGATGAGAGTTAGGGTTTCTTGATAGTTGAGCTAACTCTAAACAATATTTTGATTATGGCAAAATATGGAAATGTTATGAGAATCGTATTGTGTTATCTACGAAAATTCATGCCTTTATTATTGTGGGAGCTGAATTTCCTTGGATCAATAGAGACGAGTGGACCAGTCCGGTCCAGAACATAACCTCTATTCGGCATTGATCCTAGTCAATTGAAGAGCCGAATAAAATAGTCGGCATTCGGAACAGTAGAACAAAGGCCGAGTAGAAGTACATGTAAAGGATCAGGGATGGGCCAGGCCCTAAGGCCCAAAGAGAATACTATAAATATAAGATCTTCAGTCACAGAAAGGTATGTGAGAACCATTTCGCTTAACTTAAAATACAAGTAATTCAGAGTGTAGAGACTGACTTGCCCGTCGGAGTGCTAATTCTGGCACCCCCGACCGGAGTGTTTATTTCTTTTTTGGTGACTAGCAGAGGATCACGAGCGTCCCCCAGGATCAGAAGAGTATTTCCAAACCACATCCCCACAATTGGTGCCGTCTGTGGGAATACTCAAATACATCCATGGTGGGCGTAACAGAAGACCCTCCGATAGTCACTGATGAAACCACACAGAGAGACGACCTCACTCCAACAAACATGCTTGAACCGGAGACTATCCCCGCAAGACGTGCTTTGAACTTCGCCTCACCCTTGACTTCAGAGCATAAGGTAATGCAAGCGATCATGGAACAAGCAAAGCAAAATGAACAGAGGTTGGAGAACATGATCGCCGAGAACGAACGTCTCCGTCAGGATTTGGCCTTGGAAGTGGCGAAGTCCAAACAAGCTGTACGCCAAGATCCGAAACGACCTCTGAGGGCAGGTAGTCAACGACCTCGAGCCCGATAACAAGACACTGACAGCGATTCCAACTCATTATCCCCAGAGCCCAAGAAGAAGGGACGACCCGAAACTTCCAGTTCCTCTGAAGAGAGTCCACGTATAAAGCATAAGCACAGAAGAAACAGTTCAGATGAAGAAGGCCAACATGATCCCTTTGTGCGACGGATCGCCCGGGCAGTTCTGTCCAAAAAGCTCAAAGCTCTATCGTTCACTCTTTATGATGGAGAATCAGACCCCACCGATCACATCCGTTACTACAAGCAAGCCATGACATTGCATGCAGATGACGAGGCCTTCATGTGCCGAATATTTCCCAGCAGTTTAGGACCATTGGCTGTCAGGTGGTATTATAAACTGGAGCTGGCTTCGATCAAAAGCTTCCACCAATTATAGAAATCTTTCAGGGCCAGATTCATCACCAACGAGGTCTAGCCGAAACAAGCTGACTCTCTCTGGGCAATGCAGATCCATCCACAATTGGCGCCGTCTGTGGGAATACTCAAATACATCCATGGTGGGCGTAACAGAAGACCCTCCGATAGTCACTGATGAAACCACACAGAGAGACGACCTCACTCCAACAAACATGCTTGAACCGGAGACTATCCCCGCAAGACGTGCTTTGAACTTCGCCTCACCCTTGACTTCAGAGCATAAGGTAATGCAAGCGATCATGGAACAAGCAAAGCAAAATGAACAGAGGTTGGAGAACATGATCGCCGAGAACGAACGTCTCCGTCAGGATTTGGCCTTGGAAGTGGCGAAGTCCAAACAAGCTGTACGCCAAGATCCGAAACGACCTCTGAGGGCAGGTGGTCAACGACCTCGAGCCCGATAACAAGACACTGACAGCGATTCCAACTCATTATCCCCGGAGCCCAAGAAGAAGGGATGACCCGAAATTTCCAGTTCCTTTGAAGAGAGTCCACGTATAAAGCATAAGCACAGAAGAAACAGTTCAGATGAAGAAGACCAACATGATCCCTTTGTGCGACGGATCGCCCGAGCAGTTCTGTCCAAAAAGTTCAAAGCTCTATCGTTCACTCTTTATGATGGAGAATCAGACCCCACCGATCACATCCGTTACTACAAGCAAGCCATGACATTACATGCAGATGACGAGGCCTTCATGTGCCGAATATTTCCCAGCAGTTTAGGACCATTGGCTGTCAGGTGGTATTATAAACTGGGGCTGGCTTCGATCAAAAGCTTCCACCAATTATAGAAATCTTTCAGGGCCAGATTCATCACCAACGAGGTCTAGCCGAAACAAGCTGACTCTCTCTGGGCAATGCAGATCCAACCAGGAGAAACACTAAGAGCGTATTCGGCTCGCTATTGGGAGTGTTTTAATCTCGTTGACGACGCTTGCAATGACTCCACGGCCATCACCACCTTCAAAATGGGTTTGCATCCTGACAGTGCTCTCTACAGTTCTTTGACTAGAAGACCACCCAAGACAGTCTGGTCGTTAATGAAGAAAGTTGAAGAATACTGCAAGGTGGAAGATGACGCCTTGCGGGTTAAAGCCGGAAACACGGCCAACAAGACGGCTCCTCCTGAAATTGCTCAGCCAATAAATTCTGTACCACTTCAGAGCCCTGAACCATGGCATTGGGCCAAACGAGACAAGAAACGGGATTCTCGCTGATCGAGGGACCAATGCTCCAGCCAAGTAAATGAACAACTGCAAGTTGATAGCAGGCGCACGAGGCGCGCCAACAAGAACTATACGGAGTTGACAGAGCCGATCAGCGCGGTAATGTCCAAAGTCCAACACCTTCCGTTCTTCAAATGACCGTCCAAAATGGTGGGACCTCCGAACACGAGAAGACGGGATAGACGGTGTGAGTATCACAAGGATTATGGCCATGATATTGAAAGTTGTTAGGCATTGAAGGATCAGTTGGAGGAGTTGGTACAAGATGGTCGGCTACAATAGTACATTCGAAAAGGCAACTCAACCAAAGCAATAGCCTTAAGACAGGATTCCCCTCCACTCGGCGTGATCCACATGATATATAGCCTACCAATGTCATCCGCGGTGCATACGATTCAGTCGAATCCCGACCCTCAAAATCAACTCACTCCGGCTAAACGACCCCATGAAGTTGCGAGCATTGCTTTCGATGATTCAGATTGGTCGGAGTGACACTTCTCCACATCGATCCCTTGGTAATTGAATTACGTGTAAACCGATTCACAGTTGAGCGCGTACTCATTGATCCAGGGAGCACATCGGAAGTTATGTACTACAAGACATTCACCAAACACGGTTTCTCCGATTCGGATCTCTCTTCGGCCCCTTATCCACTATCCGGTTTCAACACCAATCCAGAATACCCGTTGGGAAAAATCACACTACCCGTTCGAGCGAGCTCCCGAACGGTGGATGTGGAATTCTTGGTCGTCAAGCTGCCATCACTGCACAATCTCATCATGGGGCGAACTTGGTTACATACCATACAGTAGGGGTGGGCGCGGGTCGGTTGCGGCCACGAAATCTCCAATCCGCTATCCGTCCGCCAGATTGGCGGATTGGAGAAAATTAATCCGCATCCGTCCGCCAATCCAGCGGATGCGGATTGAGCGGATTGGCGGTTTAGCAGATGGATGCGAATCGGTTTAGCGGTTTGAAATTTTATAAATTTTTAACATAGTTCAACTTGTGCACTTCCTCAAAAAAAAAAAAAAAAAAGTATTACATTCAATTGACTTTAAAAAATAGACAATTACTTGCAATGCCTCATCCAAGAAGAAAGTTTTGAAAACTTTTTAAAATTCACAATCACTTGCATGCCTCATGCCACAAATATTACAATCACAGCATGCCTCATCCACATAAAGTATACCAATCTGTGGTTCTTCAAAATAAAAACAATTCAAACACAAAAACCATGAACAGAGCAATAGTTGAGATTGTATGTCTCTGTATTGTTACATTTATATATGTTTTGAAACTAAAACACCAACGCATATTTCATATTTTCTATTTATTACTTTTAGAGTTAGATTTAAAACCAAAATATAGATAAATAATACGTTTTTATTTTTTTCAATTCAAAAAATACATTCAAGTGAAAACTTTTTTAACAGAATATTTGAACTCTTTTTCAATTGAAAACAAAACAAATAATTTAAACAAATTGAAAACACAAATCTTATAAATTACTAGGGTACTCGCGGTTTGGCGGTTCGGTTGCGGCCAAAAAATCTCAAATCCGCCATCCGTCCGCCAAATTGGCGGATTGGAGAAAATCAATCCGCAACCGTTCGCTCGTCATCACGCATCCGTCCAAAATGCGGTGGATCGGTTCGGTACGGTCGGTTTTGGCGGATTGGTATATCCGTTGCCCACCCCTACCATACAGGCCGTGCCAAGTACCTATCATCAGCTGCTACGCTTCCCGACAGAACGACATTGAGCAAATCCGTGGCTCACAGAAGTTAGCGCAAGTGTGCTATCTCCTTACTAGAAAGACGCCAAAAGAGTTGCAAGTGAATTCCACTGAGGTGCCGAATTGGGAGAGCCTCGATGATGTTGGGTGGCTCCCAAGTGAAAAGGCCACGGAAGGCCTACATCGAGTTGAAATCGACGGAAGCCCAGACAAGTTCTTCATGGTCGGCACCTCCCTGAATTAAGCCGATAGACAGTAGCTAATTTCTTTCCTGTTCAGCAACCTTGATGTCTTTGTGTGGACTCCATACGAGATGCCAGTTATAGATCCGTCTGTTTCCCAGCACCGTTTGAATGTTGACCCTAAATGTAAGCCGATCATTCAGAAAAGCCGGCGGTCAGCCACAGAGCACACTGTCGTCGTTGCCGAGGATGTTGACAGGTTGCTTGACGCTGGGGCAATCAGGGAAGTGACCTACCCTACATGGCTCTTTAATACAGTGGTTGTGAAGAAGAAAAATGGGACTTGGCGAGTGTGCGTCGATTTCACGGACCTAAACAAAGCTGCCCCAATGATTGTTTTTCCCTACCCAAAATTGACCAATTTGTAGATGTGACGGCATGGCATCAGCGTATGAGCTTCCTTGATGCTTACAGAGGCTACCATCAAATCACCATGCATCCGGAGGACCAAGACAAAACTGCTTTCCTCACCCCAAAAGGAATCTACTGCTACAAGGCGATGCCTTTTGGGCTAAAGAATGCAGGGGCAACTTACCAAAGATTGGTCACTGCCATGTTCAAGGAGCAACTCGGCCACACTATGGAAGTGTACATAGACGATATGGTGGTCAAGTCCAAGGAAGAGCAGAATCATATAGATGACCTGGAAAAGACATTCGGCATTCTACATAAATATAGAATGAAGCTGAACGCTTCCAAATGTGCGTTTGGGATTGGCTCTGGCAAATTCTTGGGTTACATTGTCAACCACTGAGAAATCGAAGCCAACCCAAGGAAAATCACAGCAATTCTAGAACTCGGCTCCCCCCAATCGGTCAATGAAGTTCAGAAGTTAATGGGGATGGCCGTCACACTTAACAGGTTCATTAGTCGTTCGACGGACCGCTGCCGACAGTTCTTTCATACACTATGGTAGGGCAAGGCTTTTGAATGGTCTGCCGAGTGCGAAGCTACTTTCAACGGCCTCAAGACCTACCTCCGATCAGTTCCACTCTTGACAACGCCTTCGGTTGGTGATCCGCTCATTTTGTATCTGGCAGTTTCCGACTGAGCTGTCAGCGCCGTCCTGATAAAGGAAGAACTGGGGGAGCAGTGGTCAGTGTATTATGTGAGCAAGGCAATGGTTGACGCCGAAACACGCTACCTTCCGTTGGAAAAACTCATTCTGGTCCTTGTCATGGCAGCAAGAAAACTGATGCATTACTTCCAAAGGCATAGCATCGGGGTGCTAACAGATTACCCCCTCCAATCAACCCCCTCCAATCAGTACTATGAAGTGCAGAAGCATCAAGACGCATTTCAAAGTGGGCTCTTGAACTCGGCCAGTACGATATTCAGTTTCTACCTAGAACCTCAATCAAGGGACAGGTGCTTGCCGACTTTGTGGTTGAATTCACTGGGGGTCTTGCCGACTACAAGTCTGATGAAATTCAACCGAAGCCGAACTGGAGAATTTATGTTGGGGACATTTGGCAGTTGTATTGTGATAGATCATCCAATCAACGGGGTAGTGGAGCCGGAGTAGTAATCATGGCTCCCGATGGCGCAATAATTGGGTAGGCCGTCAAGCTCGGCTTCGAATCATCAAATAACGAAGTCGAATACGAAGCCCTTCTAACCAGTTTGTGTAATGCACATCTTCTGGGTGATCAGAGTTTGCTTGTTTTTTGCGATTCAAAACTGGTGATCAATCAGCTAAAGGGGGAGTATGCGGCAAGAAATGACCGTATGACGGCTTACATGAAAATAGCTAACTCCTTGCTGGCAAAATTTGACCATTATGAATTGAATCAGATAACACGTGAGGAATGTTTGCAGGCTTGCTTGGCGCTGGGGTAGTATGATATTAGGGGAAGATGACCATACTACATGGTCTTTTTATACAGTGGTTGTGAAGAAGAAAAATGGACTTGGCGAGTGTGCGTCGATTTCACGGACCTAAACAAAGCTGCCCAATGATTGTTTTTCCCTACCCAAATTGACAATTTGTAGATGTGAGGCATGGATCAGCGTATGAGCTTCTCGATGCTTACAGAGGCTACATAAAATCACCATGCATCCGGAGGACAAGACAAAACTGCTTTCCTACCCCAAAGGAATCTACTGCTACAAAGGCGATGCCTTTTGGGCTAAAGATATGCGGGGCAACTTACCAAAGATTGGTCACTGCCATGTTCAAGGAGAAACTCGGCTACATATGGAAGTGTAACTAGACGATATGGTGGTCAAGTCAAGGAAGAGCAGAATCATATAGCTGACCTGGAAAAGACTTCGACATTCTACATAATTATAGAATGAGCTGAACGCTTCAATGTGCGTTTGGGGATTGGCTCTGGCAAATTCTTGGGTTACATTGTCAACCACTGAGAAATCGAAGCCAACCAAGAAATACAGCAATTCTAGAACTCGCTCCCCAATCGGTCAATGAAGTTCAGAAGTTAATGGGAGGCGCCCACACTTAACAGGTTTCATTAGTCGTTCGACGGACGTGCCGACATTCTTTCATACACTATGGTAGGGCAAGGCTTTGAATGGTTGCGAGTGCGAAGCTATTTCAACGGCCTCAAGACCTCACTCCGATCAGTTCCACTCTGACAACGCCTTCGGTTGGTGATCCGCTCATTTTGTATCTGGCAGTTTCCGACGGCTGTCAGGCCGTATGATAAGGAAGACTGGGGGAGCAGGGTCAGTGTATTATGTGAGCAAGGAATGTTGACGCCGAAACACGCTACCTTCCGTTGGAAAAACTCATTCTGGTCCTTGTCATGGCGAAAGAAACTGATGCATTACTCCAGAGGCATAGCATCGGGTGCTAAAGATTACCCCTCCAATCAACCCCTCCAATCAGTTACGAAGTGCAGAAGTCAAGACGCATTTCAAAGTGGCTCTTGAACTCGGCGTACGATATTCAGTTTCACTATAGAACCTCATTCAGGAAAGGTGCTTGCCGACTTTGTGTGTTGAATTCACTGGGGGTCTTGCCGACTACAAGTCTGATGAAATTCAACCGAAGCCGAACTGGAGAATTTATGTTGGGACATTTGCAGTTTATTGTGATAGATCATCCAATCAACGGGTAGTGGAGCGGAGTAGTAATCATGGCTCCGATGCGGCAATAATTGGGTAGGCGCACTCGGCTTCGAATCATCAAATAACGAAGTCGAATACGAAGCCTTCTAACCG
>NW_021026762.1:509062-577653 GCF_004153795.1 Camellia sinensis | reverse complement strand
ACATGCTGATGCCTCTGGTTGCCTAGCTTCCGCCATTAACTCAAAAATGAAATGGACAAGTAGGTTTCATCCAGGAGCGAGCATTGGCCCTTTAGGAAGTTAAGTCAATGTTATTAGAATTGGACCGAGTTGGATGGATTCCATTGCTGCATTTCTGTCTTCCGAGCAGCTCCCAGAGAGACAAGAAGAAGCGCACAAGCTACGAAACAAGCCATGCGATATACTTGGATATGCAAGGAAAGCTTTACAAAAATCCCTTCCGCCATACTTGGAATGCGTGCATCTGGCAAAGTCGAAGAGCTTCTGACTGAAATACATGAAGGCAGTTGTGGCGCCATTCTGGCGAGCACTCTTTTGGCTTCATCGAGCTATGACACAGGGGTATTAACTGGTCGACAATGAGAGCCGATGCCGATGTTACGTAAAAAGTGTGATGACGTCTTTGGGCCGATAAAGCCTCCGGATTCGGAGCGCCTTTTGTGGATATCACGATTGGCCAAATAAAGACATCTTCTGGGTGATCAGAGTTTGCTTGTTTTTTGTGATTCAAAACTGGTGATCAATCAGCTAAAGGGGGAGTATGCGGCAAGAAATGACCGTATGGCAGCTTACATGAAAATGGCTAACTCCTTGCTGGCAAAATTTGACCATCATGAATTGAATCAGATAACACGTGATCAGAACACACATGCTGATGCCCTGGCTTGCCTAGCCTCTGCCATTAACTCAAAAATGAAATGGACTATTGAAGTAGGTTTCATCCAGGAGCCGAGCATTGGCCCTTCGGAGGAAGTCTAAGTCAATGTTATAGAATTTGGACCGAGTTGGATGGATTCCATTGCTGCATTTCTGTCTTCCGAGCAGCTCCCAGAGGACAAGAAGGAAGCGCACAAGCTACGAAACAAAGCCATGCGATACTACTTGGATATGCAAGGAAAGCTTTACAAAAATCCCTTTCCGGTCCATACTTGGAATGCGTGCATCTGGACAAAGTCGAAGAGCTTCTGACTGAAATACATGAAGGCAGTTGTGGCGCCCATTCTGGCGAGCACTCTTTGGCTCATCGAGCTATGACACAGGGGTATTATTGGTCGACAATGAGAGCCGATGCCGAATGTTACGTAAAAAAGTGTGAACAGTGCCAGAAATTCTCTCCTTTGACCCACCTGCCTCCTGAAGAGTTAAGCTCCATAACCAGTTCTTGGCCGTTCGCCTAATGGGGACTTGACATCGTCGGACCACTGCCTCGTGCCCCGGGTAACAAGCGATTTTTGATTGTCGCAACAGATTATTTTACAAAATGGGTAGAAGTAGAGGCACTAACGCATATCCGAGATACCGACGTGAAACGTTTCATTTGGAGAAATATTATAACACGATTCGGCATTCCAAGAGCACTCATTTCAGACAATGGCACCCAGTTTGATTATGGCATCTACCGAGAGTTGTGCAGCAAGTATGGTATCCGGCCTTACTTTTCCACGCCAGCTTATCCTCAAAGTAACGGTCAAGCTGAAGCCTCTAACAAATCCATCTTAGACGGCATCAAGAAAAGGCTGGAGAAAGATAAAGGCAAATGGGTCGAAGAATTGCCGAGTGTGTTGTGGGCTCGTCGAACTACGTCGAGGCGATCTACTGGGGAAACACCGTTTGCTCTATGCTTTGGAACCTAGGCAATCATACCCTTAGAGATCGGCCTCCCAACCTTAAAATCAAAAGTTTTTGATATGGGCCAAAACGACATGATGCTGGCCATGGATTTGATTCTGATTGAGGAACGAAGAGACTGTGCCCTTGAATCCATGGCGCAGTATCAGCAGTAGCTTGCTAAGTCGTATAATCAACGTGTTCAGCTACGCTGCTACACACTTGGAGAGTTGGTTCTAAAGAAAGTACTCCTAGCTGCCAGGAAACCGGCTGATGGAAAGTTGGGTCCTAACTGGGACGGCCCCTATCAGGTCGATTCGATCACGGGAGTAGGGGTATATCGGCTTAAAGACATGTCTGGAAGAAGTCTGCCACGTCCTTGGAATTCAACACACTTGCGCAAATTCTATCATTGAACCCGACCTGGAGGGAATGATACTAGTTTTGAATGGCTCACCATGTACACATTCTAGTTTTATAATGCAAAGATTCCTGTTTACCCACTGCAAAGTCCAGTTCAAAATTGTTTGGGCCGATAAAGCCTCCGGATTCGGAGCGCCCTTCGTGGATATCACGATCGGCCAAATAAAGACTCCAGATTCGGAGCCCCATCGGCGCATGACGCCTTTGGGCCGATAAAGCCTCCGGATTCGGAGCGCCCTTTGTGGATATCACGATTGGCCAAATAAAGACTCCAGATTCGGAGCCCCATTGACGCATGACGCCTTTGGGCCGATAAAGCCTCCGGATTCGGAGTGCCCTTCGTGGATATCACGATTGGCCAAATAAAGACTCCAGATTCGGAGCACCATCAACGCATGACGCCTTTGGGCTAATAAAGCCTCCGGATTCGGACCCCCATCGGCGCATGACGCCTTTGGACCGATAAAGCCTCTGGATTCGGAGCCCCATCGGCGCATGACGTCTTTGGGCCGATAAAGCCTCCGGATTCGGAGCGCCTTTTGTGGATATCACGATTGGCCAAATAAAGACTCCAGATTTGGAGCCCTATCGGCGCATGACGCCTTTGTGCCGATAAAGCCTCCGGATTCGGAGCACCCTTCGTGGATATCACAATTGGCCAAATAAAGACTTCGGATTCGGAGCCCCATCGGCGCATGACGCCTTTGGGCCGATAAAGCTTCTGAATTCGGAGCGCCCTTTGTGGATACCACGATTTGCCAAATAGACTCTGGATTCAGAGCCCCCATCGGCGCATGGCGCCTTTGGGCCAATTAAAGCCTCCGGATTTGGATGGCCTTCGTACAAGCTGTATAAACAAAGGCTGAAATATGGCCAAAAAAACAAAGCGTCCGGATTCGGAGCACGCTTCGTGGATATCACGATTTACCAAATAAAGACTCTGGATTCGGAGCCCCATCGGCGCTTGACGCCTTTGGGCCGATTAAGACTCCAGATTCGGAGTCCCATCGGCGCATGACGCCTTTGGGTCGATAAAGACTCCGGATTCGGAGCGCCCGTCATGGATACTACGATTTGCCAAATAGACTCCGGATTCGGAGCCCCCATCGGCGCATGACGCCTTTGGGCCAATTAAAGCCTTTGGATTCGGATGGCCTTTGTACAAGCCCTATACACAAAGGCTGAAATATGGCCAAAAAAATAAAGCATCCGGATTCGGAGCGCCCTTCGTAGATATCACGATTGGCCAAATAAAGACTCCGGATTCGGAGCCCCATCGGCGCATGGCGCCTTTGGGCCGATAAAGACTCCGGATTCAAAGCTTCGTGGCATGACGCCTTTGTGGACACGACGATTGGCCAAATAAAGACTCCGGATTCGGAGCCCCCATCAGCGCATGACGCCTTTGGGCCAATTAAAGCCTCCCGATTCGGATGGCTTTCATACGAGCCGTATAAACAAAGGCTGAAATTTGCAAATATTCAAAATGAAATAGGTCAAGCCGCATAAACGTAGTCTAAAACGTGCGAACATTCAAAATAAACGTAGTCTAAAACGTAATCGATTGGCATCAAGTGCACTAATATAAATAAAAAGCACGCTACAAATTGAAAACTAAACGTTTTATTAAAATTAGCCAATAAATACATAATTTCGCTCTCAATCTACATAAGCTTTACAAGGTCTTCTTCTATTCAGCGGCTCCCTCATCATCACTCTTCTCAACTTCGAAAGCGGAAAAGGGAAAATCATTCTGTTGGTACAACGACAGTGCATAATTCACACCTGTGCCTAGAGAGCCTCAGCTTGCTGAAGTGCCTTGATCTAGCCGTGCTTAAACCCACGATTTTCACATCGGCAAACTTGTTCGGCAAGTTTCTCCTTGGTCTTCTGAATTCTGACCTTTCGGTCGTCATGGAAGCCTTTTTCATAGGCCGCGGCCCTCGCAGTCTCAATCGCAAACATGCTAGCGGTGTTCCGATCGACAATAGCATTACTTATCCGCCTTTGAGTCACCATCTCTTCCACAACCGGGTTGGGATGACTGGCTGATTGAGACTCAGCAGACTTGATTTTCCTTAGCTCATGCTCGGCCTTCTCCGTGCGAGCTTCTAACTTCCGAATGCGTTCATCTCTCTGCTCTATATCGCGCCAAGCGGCGCGGAGACGCATGCTGATTTCATAAGCGGTGTACAGCCCCTTCACCACCCCGTGAACGCCTTCACGAAACACTTCGAAATCCTACCGACCTACCATCGACTGCTGGACTTTGGGTGGAAAAATCTATCGAGCGAACTCGACTGCCACATTTGGATCTCGAACGATCGAATCTGCCTCTGTCAGATTGGTCAAGTCCCCATGAAGACCGCGAAACTCAATGGGCGCAGAGTCGCGTCGGATTCCCTTCCAGAATGGGGTTGAGGAAATTTGCCCTGTGGCTGCTTGTCCCTCCCAGGCGACCTACTCCAACGATGAGGAGATTGGTGTCTCTCCCGATCCCTCGAAGTCTTACTTCCCGTGCTCGAAGGTTCACCGCTTCGACTCATATCTCCTCCCAGCTCAGTTAGCGTCCTCGCTTCCGGTCTGCTGTTGAAGAAAAGTCTATTTGACACTCGCACTTGTTTAACCTTCCTCAAAGAGCTGGACTGAGTTGCTGACTGAGCATATTAATAGAACCTTCGTTCACGAAGTACACACCCATTTATTCCCTACGAGGGCAGCACCTCTAAGGTAATCTCATTAATATTGAAACCTCAGCAGCCTGACGCCGATTGAGTCATATACCCCAATCGCCCCATCAACCTCTGTGATTCGGCGTTCTATGTTCATGAACCAGCTAGGGCAAGGGCAGACTCATCAATCTAGTCGTCTTGAGTGCCCAAGCCGCTCCACGAATCGGTTTATCAGTATAATACTCATGAACCTCCATGATTCGACGTTCTATGTTCATGAACCAGTTGGGGCAAGGGCAGATTCATCAATCTAGTCGGCTTGAGTGCCCCAGTCGCTCTACGAATCGATTCATCAGTATAATATTCATATGAGTTGCTGACTGAGCATATAAATAGGACCTTCGTTCACGAAGTACACGCCCATTTATTCCCTACGAGGGCAGCACCTCCGAGGCAATCTCATTAATATTGAAACCTCAACAGCCCGGCGCCGATTGAGTCATATGACCCAATCGCCCCATCAACCTCTGTTATTCGGGGTTCTATGTTCATGAACCAGCTGGGGCAAGGGCAGATTCATCAATCTAGTCGGCTTGAGTGCCCCAGTCGCTCCACGAATCGATTCATTAGTATAATATTCATAAGTTCATTTCATTCGGCGTTCTAGTTCATGAACCTCCGTTATTCGGCGCTCTTGTTCATGAACCAGCTAAGGGCAGATTCGTCAAGCTAATCAGCTTATGTACCCTAGCTGCCTTATGAACTGACCTATTAGCACCTCTAAGGCAATCTCATTAATATTGAAACCTTAACAGCCCGGCGCCGATTGAGTCATATGCCCCAATCACCCCATCAACCTCTGTGATTCAGTGTTTTATGTTCATGAACCAGCTGGGGTAAGGGCAGACTCATCAATCTAGTCGGCTTGAGTGCCCCAACCGCTCCATGAATCGGTTTATCAGTACAATACTCATGAACCTCCATGATTCGACTTCTATGTTCATGAACCAGCAGGGGCAAGGGCAGATTCATCAATCTAGTCGGCTTGAGTGCCCCATCTGCTCCACGAATCGATTCATCAGTATAATATTCATAAGTTCATTTCATTCGGCGTTCTAGTTCACGAACCTTCGTTATTCGACGTTCTTGTTCATGAACCAGCTAAGGGCAGATTCGTCAAGCTAATCAGCTTATGTACCCTAGTTGCCTTATGAGCTGACCTATCAGCACCTCATGAATTCATTTTATTCAATCATAAATCAAATTCATTAATTTAATCGGCTATTAAGTTTGCCGTCTCACGTAGTCGTGGCATTTTGTTCTAACTGCTGATTCTTTTAATTATATACTCATATAACCACAATACAAGCAATAACTTGAGAGCATAGAAAATTTTCATTCATAAATTGGGCGCTAACAGCGGACATTTTACACATGAAAATCCAAAAATGATGAAAATCAACTAATAAAAAACGTACATTGAAATAGAAAATACCTAATAAAACTAAAATGCCTCCCAAATCAAGCCTCGGGATCAGACTCAAGCGGCTCAACGTCCACTTGCTCGTATGGAATTGGCATGGCCAATGTAACTCCAGCAACAGCAAGGGCTTTGATCTACCCGTGTTTGAATCCCCGATTCTCGAATTTGGGGACTTCTTCTATGTAGTTTTCAAAGGCGGTGCTCTTTCTCGAACACTGCAGAAGCCTCAGAGTCGGCTTTTTCCTTGGCCTTCTTTAGCTCTTCTAACTCGGCCTCTACCTTGGCAAGCGCCTCCTTGGCTAACTTTAGCGATTCCTTGCTCGCGTTTACCCTCTCCTTGGCATCGGATCTGAGCTGGTCAGTAGTCCGAGCCCTCTCTTCTTAACTTCAGCTCGAGCACTTTCCATTGCGGCTCTCATCGCCTCGAACTCGGCCCTGCTCCTCTCACCTTCAGCTTCCAACATCAAGCGGCCAATTCTTTCAATGGCATCGTGCTGGCGGCGGCCTAGTTTGGCTATCCTTCCAACCGTCTGCAAAACAAGAAGTTGGGATTGTCACATACCAAGAAATATCGTATGCAAACCAAACCAAACAAGGAGTGAAAAAGATCAAGTCACATACCAGAAGGGCCAACCGAGCAGCTAATGCTATTGCCACCAAATCCGGCTCGGCACGAAAGGTTACCTTGTCAGCCGGCAAGGAGATTGAGGCAGCCAAACTCAGAGCCACAGCTGGATCTTTCAAAGCAGACGCTTCAGAGGATATTGGCATGTTTTTTTTATCTTTGGTTCGACAACGAAAGGAGCAACCACACCCGATTTCTCTAAGCGTGGCTGTTTGTCAACGGGGCCCTCCTCGGAGCCGGCCTCGTTCTCGACGGTACATTTTTCTCCTTGATCTTCTGAAATCGGCCGTCCTTCTGTCATCGGCCTCTCGGCATCCTTTTCCGTCTTGGCTGCACGAACTTGAGCTGTTTCTTCCACTATTATGGGTTCGGAAGATTCAGTCGGGGCATGTCCAGAATGGGTGGCCTCGGCTTTCCGTCAGGCGGCCATGAGTTCGGCGTTTCTCTTTCGTGCTATCTGCGTGAGATTTTCCCCAGCCATATCCTCAGAATAATCGCCGAGAAAGTCTCCTAAATTTGTAAAAATATCTTCAAAGGCGTCTCCCCGGCCTGATGTGGACGGAGGGTCAGATGAGTTCAATTCGACTTCCTCAAAGGCCGAGTTAATAGCTTCATCAACTTCCGCTGCCAACTGGTCTGGGTCCTCGGCGATTGGTTTGGCCGCTTATTCTTCTTCGTGTTCAGAATCGGATGTTTCTAAACCGATCTGTCTCAAGTTTTTGAAGTTGGGGAAGATGAGGGCGGTAAGATGGTTGTCGCCTTGCAGGATCGGAGTATTCTTTGCCGCCGAGAATATCATGTAAGTCGGCTCGTACCGCAGGAGAATGTGAGCCGCCTTCTCTTTTTTTTGAAGGTTTGGACGGCCGACGAACTGTAGCACGGTTTTAATTTCTGCAAGCATAACGTCGTCGCCTGCAACTAACACTCTTTTCAAGTCGCTGCCTGCATAAACAAAATGATTAGATGTACATAGTACTAAATACAGACATGGAAATAACAGAAACAAAAGTGATCTAATCGGCCACCTGGTTTGCCTTTTCGTCTTGGCACAGGGTCTAGGCGATCTTCACCTTCGCCGAATTCCCAATTGCCGTGGACAACGACCATCATGTCATCGACACACTTGCCAGAGCTGGCAAGCATGGTCACTAAGCGATGATCAATATCCTTGGCTCTAAGAAAGTAGCGTCCTAGTCGGCCAGTAGATTTGGCTAGGACATAACAGTGCCGAATGGCAGGTATACCTAAATTATCCTAAGATGCCGATTTAGCTCTACAATTCGCATTATGATGCGAAAGAAATTCATGTTGGGCTGGGAAGGGATTAGACCCCAGTATCGAAGAACGACCCTCAAGAATGGGTGAAGGGGAAAGCGGACTCCGCCCTCAGCAATTGATAGGAGAGGAAAGACGATTGTGCTCTCATCATCCCTCTCCATATCAGTGGTGCTGTCTGCCAAAAGTGACAGATGGACGTCATCGGGAATGGAAAAATGGCGTCGAAAGCCAGAGATTCGATCCGTTGAAAGGAGCTCCTTTAGATGTTTTGCCATTTTGGCTAGCCCAAGGATTATGGAAAACTAAAAATAGACGAGGAAGCGGGATCAAAAATGAAGGAGAAGAAAACTTACAAGAGACGAAGGGAAGGACGAGAAACAAGGAGTTGCAGAAGCCGTGAAGTGAGAGAGTTGCACTAGAAGGCGAGCCAAATACCTTTGAGTATTCAGAACATATATTCGAAGAGACAACTTCAAATCACATTAAATGGAGGCAGTGTACGAAGGGGCGAGAAATCGTTATAATGACCAAAAAACGTGTACGCGTTCTGACACACATTGGGAAGAGGATTAACCGTCGAATTTTTGACTTCACAGGCTAGAAGCCAAACACGCCGACTAACTGATGCTAGTGGAGTGTTTGGGGGGCAATTGTGGGAGCCGAATTTCCTCGTATCAATAGAGACGAATGGACCAGTCCGGTCCAGAACATAACCTCTATTCGGCATTAATCCTAGTCAATTGAAGAGCCGAATAAAATAGTCGGTAGTCGGAGCAGTAGAACAAATGCCGAGTAGAAGTACATGTAAAGGATCAGGGATGGGCTAGGCCCTAAGGCCCAAAGAGAATACTATAAATATAGGATCTTCAGTCAGAGAAAGGTATGTGAAAACCATTTCGCTTAACTTAAAATACAATTAATTCAGAGTGTAGAGACTGACTTGCCCGTCGGAGTGCTAATTCCGACACCCCCGATCGGAGTGTTTATTCCTTTTTAGGTGACTAGCAGAGGATCACGAGCGTCCCCCAAGATCAGAAGAGTATTTCCAAACCACATCCCCACAATTATTTAAAGGTTTTATCTGTGACCATCGATAAAGGATGGTATTGCTTGTGTTGAATAAAATACATGTGTCTTGTATAAATGTTTAAAATGTGTGACTTTGAATGATGTGTCACATGATGAAGTGATGAACGTGCTATATAGAGCTAACGCGTGCCTTCTGGTTAACACCCAGTAAAGCAGGTAGACATGCTGTATAGAGGTAATGCGTTCTTTTAAGTTAGCACCCTGTAAAGCAAGCTATGCTATATAGAGGCAATGCGTTCCTTCTGGCTAGTAACTGGCAAAGTAAGCAAACGTGGGCCTCGGTGAGACCATGGTAGTAATGTGGGGCTTGATGAGACCACAAGTTGTTTAATTGATTGTGAAATTTATCTGTAGATAATTGTTAATGAATATATGTATTGAGGATATAATTCAAGTGGTGTTATGAGACCAGTATTGTTTGATAGGAAACACGAGAGTACAAGGGATTAACCATGGATTAATTTTGGAAATGAACTACGTATGAAATTAGTTGCATTATGAAAGATGAGTAGTAGGAGTGTCGAACTGGTTAATGTGTGTATAGTAATCAAGATGTAATTTAGGTTTATAACGCTTTTTGAATTGAATTGGTGAGTTACAGAAGTCAAAAAAAAGGGTTTTTTTGAGATGATAGAGAAGGATTCTTTTGGGAAAGGATATATTTATTGTTGGGATATTTTAATAAAAATAATATTATATTTAATTCATTAACTATATTCAACATTATTACAAAATTAAAACTTATACTTATTGTGTTTAATTCAAAAAACCGTTTTAATATTTATTAGTATTATTATTCGTAATTATGCTATTAAGTGGTTTGGCTAAAAAAACACCTATATATATACCTATGGTTTCTAAAGGTTTGGAGACACAAGAATAGATAGAAAAGAGATGATTTAATAGAAAAAATGTGATTTCAAAGACAAGAGATTCTAGAGAGAGTTCTTTATTTGTTTATATGTGTTTTATATTATTTTGGATAACTCTGGTTCGTGGCTTGGTTCAAACTTCCTAGTGGTCGTGAACACTAGACGAGGGACGTTATGAGCAACTTGGGTTTTATCTTGGAACTGCTTCACTCTGGTTATACTTTTACGAGGGGAGGAAAAACAGTTATAAGACAGTGACAATACGACTCCCAAAATCTCTTAATTATGTTTCTCTAATCTTATTTTTTGTATATATATATTATTGTTTATTGTCATTGTTATTATGATAGTTGTGCTACATATATTGTTAATTTTATTGCTAGACCAACATTTATGTATATATATATATTGGATATAAAAGGTTACATTACACATATAATTATGACTTGTACCATTCATAATCATATTTATCCATGTATTGGTATTATTTAGAATCATTAGGAGTTTTACTAAACATTCATGTTCATCTAATGTTGTTGACCATTTTTTAAGTACAAAGTTGAAGTAGTATTCAAGACCAGGGTGTCTTTCATTTGTTGGCCATAGGGCCCTATATGTGTAGGTGGATGCCGTGTTTTGTAATGAGAGTTAATCTCTTTTATTTTATTTGTGTTGTCTTATATTTAAGAAATGTATGCCTTAGGGCACTTGTTATAATTCATTGTATTGAAATATTTCATCATTCTATAGACAAGAGAGAAACCTTGTAATTAATTAATTTGGTTTTGCTTCCGTGTTTTGAGCTATGGAAATGGACCTTGAATAAAGGATTGGTAATGGATTCGGATAATAAAATTTGGAGGCATTACAATGGTGGTGGTAGTTTATGACAATTGTGGCGATGCTATAATAGTTGTTGCAGTGCCAATGAGGTGTTGATAATGGCAATATAACTATGACGGTGGTAGATAGTGGTGCATATGGCAACGATGAAAATGATAATGAAAGTAGTGGTGGTGGTGGTAGAGGTGGTAGTGGCGACATCTATGAGATTATAATGGTGTATGTTAATATTTATACGTAAGTATTTATAAATTCAATAAAAATTAAGTTTCCTATCACTTAAATTTTTTTAAACTTTTAACCTATATTTTAAGAACCACTTAGTGATACTAATTATAAGTATCAAACATGTATAATTTATCTTCACTTAATATATTTAATTTTAAGTGCTGAATTAGATACCTTACTGGAAAGTTTATTAAAAATACAATTAATTTGTCAACAACTTATTAGTTGGACATAAAAGTTGTGTTGGTTAAAATAAGGAGAAATTAGAAATTATGTGTACTTTTCAAAAATAATTACATGCACATAAAAAAATTTATGACTTCAATAATTAAGTTTTATAAACATTACCATTATTATGATTTCTTTTCATCCCTATACTGATTTGTTATTTCCCATTAAAATAATATGCATTGTTGGACATGAAAGTTGTATTCTTTAAAATAAGGGTAATTTACGTAAAGACCTTCTAAATTGTGAGGCTCCTAACTTTTGTAAACCCTATTAAGTGTTTGACTTTTGAATTATTATAATAAAATCCTTAGTTCCTCATTTATGTGCAAATTTAACCCTATAACCAAAAACGCATCGCCAACTGAAAGCTCGCCAATCGTAAACGAACCCAGAAACTCATGGATCATTTCCAAAACTCTAATAATAATTAAATTAATTCCCTAATTATATTTGTTGCTTAAAATCATAGGTTTCCGATTCTCATTACAATTTTCCGTTTAATTTGAAAGAAATAAACTTTAGCCGAATTAAATTTCCAAGTCCTAATTAAATTAAATACTACATTTAATTAAATGTTCCAATTCATAAATTAAGACCTTAGCCTTCATATTTTTCTTGAATCACAATTGGCCTCAAGTTAGTACCATTATATATATATACACATACTTGTAGCAATTTCCCAAATCATAATTAAGAACATAATTAAGGTCCTACCCATCTCTCATTCCATTACATTCAAACTAAATCAAGGCACTATTCAATTCATTTGAAACCAATGGACATTTTGGAGTTTTCACACCAAATTCTCTATAAATATATCATCCATCCCATTTGTTGAACACATTTACACACTCACACATTACATACACGGCTGGGAGAGAGTAAAGAGAGGAAGAGAGAGCTTGGTGGTGGAGAAGAAGAAAGAAGAAGGAATAATTGTGCAAACATCTTATCTAGGCAACAAATAAGCCACAACACAACCCTCTTTTCCATTTTCTTCTTTCGAATACATGTCTTAGAGGTTCTAAATATTTTTATATGTGTTTTAATGGTGTTCTTGTGTTAAAAATGAAAAGAGTTGAGCCTTCTTCCACTCTTGTGTTTTCTCTTAATAGGTGCAAAACTATTTTTTTCTACACCTATCTCACATAATTTCCAAAGGCATACCTTTAATCAAAATTTTTGAGTTTAATACATATTATTTAGAATGTTTTTATCACAATAGAAGTGAAAATTTTTCCATGGTTATCCTATTTTCTTACTTTTTTTTTCTTATTTCAAACTTCGTGCTCAAAGAACCGGTATTTACAGCCCACTTGAAAAAATTCTAGAAACATGAAGAAATATCTTCTTAACCTCATTTTTATGTCAAAGCCTTCCTTTATGTGTTAGCTTTCATGGAAAGATATTTTGTCAAAAAAGAGTGAGCGGTTTGAGAGAAAATCCAATTTTCATAACAGTTGACAAATCTGGACAGTGTTGGAGTATTTCTTAAATAACTAAAAATCTAGGAAAGCTATGCCACTTCTGAGAAATGTTCTGAAAACTAGATAAAATTCTCGACAAACCATGGGAAGGCCAAATTTAGGAAAAATCTAAATGTCTCTTTACTTGCAGCCTTTAAAGTGCACCAAATTTGGCAATTTACTTTTGTTGATTAATTCATGTTCTTAACTCCATGGATGTGATTATTATCACTTGTTCATATATTCATATGATATTTGCATCAGTTATGGTTATATTCTTTACCCTAGTCCTTTGTTGATGAACATGCTTATGTAGAAATTATTGTCTCGATAAACTTGTTCTAACTTTAAGTTAAAACACCAAACTCAACGGGAAACTTAATTGGAATGGTAATTATGTTTCGATCACTTGAATAATTTTATGAGATAATGTTGTATGGATTGATGGGATGCATTTCCTAATTGAAGATAACAGTCTTGCGCATGTTATGTCGCGATACCCAAGTTGGCTTAGGTTTAGAACGCAGTCCTTTATGTCAGCCGTGCGGTGGTCTCGCAGAACACAAATGAGAATAGAATTCCTATCGCAAACCAAGTTATGCAGAACACAAATGGTAATGCTTGTGACACAAACAAGAATTCCTGTGGCAGACTGAAACACAAATGAGAATTCTTGTTGTCGCGACGGGTTGTGACTATCCTACATTCCAAGATGACACGACCTGGGTATATAACCCTAGGTGTGGGGCATTTGGAATGGTAAGCAGGAAAGGATACCGGTTTGCCTAAAGCCAAGCTTGGAGTGTTGGGTAGGAACAACATTTCATAGGAAATTGCATAGAACTAACTTGATTGACCATTATTCTTGAGAACTGAAATTTATTGAAAGTTCTTCTTGATTATTATTTCTGCTATATAATATGACCATGCCATTGTTGTAATTGTGTATTGCATTGGGAAAAAGGGACGGGATGTGCGTACATTTACGGGGCATTCCAAACTCATGGTGTTTTATGCCGAATATTGACAAAATTTATGAGGACAACGGCAAAGCAAAAACATTTGAAGACATATGGCTATCCTAGAATAATTAGGAATTAGTAATCATGTTTTGAAATTGTAAATGTTAAAACT
This sequence comes from Camellia sinensis, assembly GCF_004153795.1. Taxonomy (NCBI): domain Eukaryota; kingdom Viridiplantae; phylum Streptophyta; class Magnoliopsida; order Ericales; family Theaceae; genus Camellia; species Camellia sinensis. The sequence goes on along the minus strand of NW_021026762.1, from coordinate 563,662 downwards.
CTTGTCATAATAAAGATATGATCTTGTAACTATTATTTTACCTATATATATATACATATATCTTTTGTGAACTGACCCTTATCTTTTTGTCAACTTATGTAGACCTTGTGTTAATACCTAGTTAAGATCAGTCGAAAAGGTAGCTTTGATATCTAAGGAGATTAAACTTTGAAGGGAGGCTGTATTGACTCCTCCGATATTTCCTGGGATCTTACTTGGATATTGACCAACAGACTCATTAGTGACATTTTCTAAACTTGTAACCTTAGAAAAATCCTGTATTTATTTGTTAATATATTCTTTGATGTTCTCGATTTTTAGAGTGTCACAATTTGGTATCAGAGCCTAAGTTCAATCCTTACCCACGTGTTTTGATTTGCGATTAGAGAAAACCTTGCCCCGATTATATTAATTTATTATGCCATTATCTATCCTATCAACTAAGAGACATCAAAAAAAATTGAAATTTTATTGACTTATGTTAGGATGTTTCTTAGAATTCCGAGCATAGCAACATTGACTCGTGAGAATGTAGTTCAAATTCAGAATCATTGCGTTACGATTTGACAATCACCTTTGAAGGGAAGTGCCTTTAACTCTGAATAAGACAACGTGCTGTGAAGTAGATACAATATAGAAATAGGGGTATTGTTATTTCTACAAGTCTTCTATTGATCGTCATACTCTCATCTCATGTTTACAACATTGTTCGATGATTAAGTCATTACCATCTGGTCCTATTTTATACATTGACAATCTTTGCGCCTTGATTATTCTACCCGGTACAAGACTTTCGCGTTTTCTTTCCTCGGTGACAAATCTTGAATATGCAATTTGAGACACATATTGCCAATGCATTTTCAGGTAAATAGCTAGTTTAGTCACTAGTTCCATACCCTTGATCTCATTACCATCCAAAACCGAAAGTCATGTTATTCATTCGTATTTTAGTTGATTATGATACTATTACTATAACTGTTTCATATTCTTCCATCTCCACTTCGTATTCCTTCCATTAATTCAATCTTGAAACTCTTGTAGTTATTATTTTGCCTATCTATATATGAAGTTGGATTGTTTGTTTTCCTAAATCTATTGTTTACTACTTGATCTTATTGCTTCAAACACCCTAGGAAAATTAAACTTTAAGATTAGTTGATTACCCTTGGGAAACTGCCTCCGTAATTAGGACCTGACTTATGCCTCACCTCGTATTATGAACAGAGTGGTGGACCACACTCAAGCCAACGATTACACTGAAATAAGCAACAATGTCCGAACCCATGAACAACTATGCAACAGGAACGCAACACCAAGGAATTGAAACCTTGAGAATGGACTCGTGCATACGACTGAAATCCCAAACCACATTGGGAATTAGATTTTGAAGAAGTTAGGGCACATAAGAGAAAATAGATAAAACGATAGGACTCTCTTCTTTTCAGAGTTTAGAAAACAAAGACCTTTCAAATTTACAAGAGTGCCAGACTCGAGAGTGGCAGAGAACTACTCCGTCAAATACAGAAAATGATGGATACTATTGGAGTGACAGTGCATGCTGACCGAATTGCTCTAGTGGGATATGACTTGGATGATGAGGATGATCATTGGTGGGCACTGATTAAGAGCACCTCGCGATATTGCTACTATGACATGGGAGCAATTCAAGGACTTATTTTTTAGGAAGTACCTTCCAAACACTTTTAGACAAGAATGAGTCCGAGAGTTTTAGACTCTATAGCAGGTAACATGACAGTAACTCAATATGCAGCAAAATTTGAGGAATTGGCTCGCTACGACACTAGATACGTAGTAGACGATGGTGAGAAATCAAGGAAGTTTGAATGGGGATTAGACTCTTTAATTAGAGGGAATGTTATGCCCATGTGTTTGTAGACCTATGCAGATGTGGTAGATATAGCTTTGGAAAAGTGAGAGGGAGGGGATAAACGTTCAGAAAATATGAAACAAGAGGAAAAAGATAGATCAATTCCATGTGGGACCAAAAAGGAATAGCCAAAAGCATGCAATGCAGAAACCATACTCCAGAGCCCTGATTGTAGAAAAGGAAAAGAATAATATGGAAAGAAGTCAAGTCCAACAACCCAATGATGACTATCTTAGAGGAAAATGACTGAAGAAAACTAGGAACCAGGCCACGTTAGCACCTTATTTGAAAAGAACACAACAATAACGAATGCGTAGGCAAAAATGGAGGAATATGATTAATGACTAGATGGGAAAATGTTATGAGTGTGGCCAACTAGGACATTTTAAGAATGAGTGTCCCTAACTCGCTCAATTAAGATATCAGGGAGAATGAACGAGAGTAAACACACAAGAGATTGGAGGGGAGAAGCCATGAATGAACAAGTCAAGACTAGTCAGTCATAATCAGAGTCTAGCTGACGGAGTTTCGCACTACAAGGAAAAGAAGACAAAGATCTTACTAAGCAATACCCTGAGAATGAGCAGTACACTGCGTACGAACCCAAGGAACTATAGTGCGAGCCATGGCTAACTTAGGAAAAATGTGACTAGACTAGCAGTTAGAACCCCTTTTGGAATAACTTATGGATGAGGTAGATCTTTTTCTTCTTTTTTAATATCGGTGTCTTCACACTCGTAATTCACAACTGTCAAGCAATTGTTTTATTTACCGTGCTCCTTCCTACATAGTATATAGAACTTGTATGTAACCCTTAGAAAATGTTTGTGCATTTGATTTTTGATTTTCGAGAAGATATCCTCCGACTTCAACTTAGAAATAGATCCATGAAATTGTGATTGATGACTACCAAAAGAAGGAAATGACTTATACATCCGACTAGATGTAATCCTTGTTTAAAAAATGGAAAAAAAAAAAAATAATGACGTCAGTCATTTATCGAAGGGTCAATGAGTTTAATTCTTAACAAGAGTATGAACCACCACATCAGAAGTTTGTCAACACGAGATTTAACACTAAAGCAATAATGTCATTACCTGTATAACAAGCAGTTCAAATTTTTTGAGAGCCATAGATGATGGACGCATATCCTTACGTCATTAATTGGGAAGAAATTCGATTCAAAATGCTATATTAAAACGAGACTAATTGTGGCTTTGGACCGAAGGGACAAGAACTTAAGAGAAGAAGATGATCTGGATGATTGAAATACATTGGCAGAATCTACCAAGGAGTGCAAGGATGCAATGCAGACAAATTATCCACAACATTTCGAGACATGAGGAATGGCTGAAATTTCAAGGATGAAATTTGTTTAAGGGGCATAGGTTATGAGGCCCCTAACTTTTGTAAAACCCTATTAAGTTCCTAACTTTTGAGTTATTATAATAAAGCCCTTAGTTCCTTGTTTATTTGCAAATTTAATCCTAGAACCAAAAACGCATTGCCAACCAAAAGCTCGCCAATCCTAAATGAACTCGAGAACTCAGGGATTATTTCCATATCCCTAATAAAAATTAAATTAATTCCCTAATTATATTTGCTGCTCAAAATCCTAGGTTTCCTGTAACACCCCTATTCTGGAGTATGCTAATTGGTCCTTAATACGAGTATGATGATGTGTTTAATATGATTTTATGTGCCATTTTGTGAATATATGTGATTTGAAGAACGGATTGAACTGTTAGTGACCCTTTTGTGTTCATGAAATGTGTAGGGTCAAGCTCCAGGGCAAATCCACAAGCCGATCACTATGAGTAATATCGATATTTGAAAGCTTAACAATGTCCAACTGTTTATTTCCTTATAAGCTTTATGAGTTGCTAATTGGGATTGTGAACAAAAGTCTGACATGAACGAATGAATGGACCGAAGGTCATTTCGATATGAATAAATGGACCTAAGGTCGTTTTGATAGAAATAAATGGACCTAAAGTCGTTTTGACATAAATGAGTGGGCTGAAGGCCGTTTTGACACGAATGTATGGGCCGAAGGCTGTTTTGACGTAAACGAATGGACCGAAGGTCGTTTTGATAGAAATAAATGGACCTAAGGTCGTTTTGACATAAATGAGTGTGTCGAAGGCCGTTTTGACACGAATGTATGGGCCAAAGGCCGTTTTGATGTAAACGAATGGACCGAAGGTCATTTTGACAGAAATGAATGGACCGAACGTCGTTTTGATAGAAATGAGTGGACCGAAGGTCATTTGGACATGTATGAATGGACCTAAGGTCGTTTTGACATGAATGAGTGGGCCGAAGGCTGTTTTGACACGAATGTATGGGCCGAAGGCCATTTTGACGTAAACGAATAGGCCGAAGGCCATTTTGACAGAAATGAATGGGCTGAAGGCCGTTTTGACATAAATGAATGGGCCAAAGGCCGTTTTGACATATATGAATGGGCCGAAGGCCATTTTGACATGAATGGAAATCTGAATGGACCAAAGGCCAGAATGTTTGGAACTACAGTCACCTGATTTGAATTTCGTATAGTTATATATCTGTTAAATAGAAATATGAATTGGGCCCAAGGCCGTTTGGAACATGTTGTTCTACATTGTTATGTAACTTCTGTATTTGATTTGATTCACTGGGCTATCGCTCACGCTCATTCATGTGTTTGTAGCTGAGCCAAGAGAAGTCCAGACCCAGCCTCAGTAAAGTCTGTAGGGAGCAACTAAGGTTTTGAGAGAGTCAGCCCTTGTGTCTCACGCACGAGACCCGTCTTCGCCCTTTTGTTATGTATTTACATTTTGTCTGGTTGGCGAAGTTTTGAATATGTCTGTATATAGTTTTCATGGGTTGACTTAGTTTGGATGATCCTGTCTGTATAAAATCTTATGTCATTACATTTTCTGTTGTGAGTTATTAACATATGTACATATGGAATGTTATGGTGTGCATATAAGCATGGCTCTATGGACAAAGTTTTAAATTTGCTTCCGTTTGGCCCTTTTACTCTGATGAGTCTTGTCTTATTTGGTTTGAGGCCGTAGGTAATCTCGTGATTACTGGCCGGTTATGGCCTTAACCCATATGGGCTGGTTCGGGTCGTGACAGAGTGGTATCAGAGCACGAGTTAATAACTCACACACTTGTCCAAAAAGAGCAATACGCGTCTAGATAAGATCTAGGATGCATTCATGTGATAAATATGAATCTGAAGGTATCAAGAATATGCGTAAGTGTTTCGATATGAACAGTTATGTGCTATAAATCTGTGAATTACCATTTGAATATGTATGCTCTCTGGTATATGCATACTTGTGAATCTTTTGTATAAAGTATAATGCAAGTTTAATCAGATGGTGAGTAATAACTCTGTAAAGTCATGTTTAACTTTAATTATTTTCTGATGATATGAAATGACAAGTTCCCTGAAATGCTATGTTTTGTATGAATGGATGATTGTCCAAATTTTCTTTGAACGTAATTGTGGTATCCATAGCAGAGGCCCTCGCCTAGGGGATATAATACTGTGGCTTATGGTCATGAGGCCCTAGCCCAGGGGAAACAATACCATGGTCTATGTATGTGATATGTTACCTGGTATCAGAGGTTCCATCATGGAACTTGATATGCTTGACCAACATGATATGTTACGCTAAAGGAAATACCACACATGATTTGAATATGAAATATGAACTGTTACGCTATTGTGTACCACAAGTTTGTATTGCTATAATGCACATACATGAACACATGAATCATGAAAAGTTGCATAGGTGCATTCGGTTCTGCAAATGGGTGTCTATGTGAAATATGAACATGATTTGAATATATAATGACTTAATAAATGTTAGCATACGATATCTGATAAGTAAGCAATCATCTGTTACGTATGTGGTTAATTGTGTCTTGACGATACATAAAATGAGGATATAACAATGTGCCTATGTGCGAATGTACGCACGTGTATCTGTGTTTATTTGTATTGGGCATCCCAGTGTTTGGCAAGGCTTAATAAGAATTTGTGTAGAACGTGGATAAAGTGAGGGCATTCGAGTTGGCAGACTCTTTCACAGCTCAACTTAATAGTCCAAAAAGAATAGTATAAGGGATGGCAGAGATTTTGAGACAACAATGTCAGTTGTCACTACGGCAAGAACCTTTGCACCAAAAGTGTAAGAAACACCGAGGAGTTGTTATCGGTTTTTTGGGGTTTGTTATAGGTATGGTAAAATGGACCGTATGGTAAGGAACTGTCCCCGAACTGAACAAATGTGAATAAATCTTCTGCCTCAGTTGGATTTGTACCAATGGTAGGAATTGCTGATCAAGATCGAGTAATTGCACTCGTCCTAGGAAGTACTCAGAATGCTGTAACCATTATCCTAGGTATCTGTACTGTTATAAACGAATGCTTATGTGTTGATTAATTCTGAATTAGTACATGTGTACATCTTTGCTTGGGATATTAATTGATTCAGATTGGCATGTTCTTTCGTATCTACTGCATGTGTATTTAGATTGGTTAAACCCACAAGATCAAGACCGTATCCCTTAAATGTATATACTCCATTTGAGAAATTTGTGAAATACGTATTGGGATATCGATTAACTCTGCACATGCGCATGTACATCTAAACCTATGCTCAGGGCGATTTGTTATACTACTGTCCTCCATGACTAAACCACCAGAATTATGACTTTGTGATTGTGTGACGAAGTTGAGCACCCTAAATGATAAACTCTATAATTGTGAGACCATGCATTTTGATGGGTAGAAAATTGACTGGATTATGTGACTATACTGGGCTCGACTCATAAACCTACATTTTGTGACTAATTTGGAACTTTTGTGTAACAGACCCTATCTTATGTACAACCGAGGAACTCTGTTTAATGTGTTACTGTGCACCATGTGCTTGCATATAAGACTTGTTTGGGAATTGCTGTATTGATTATGGTACATACTTCCTGACCCGAATAACTGCATGTTTATGCAACTACCCCCGAATTTATGTAGTCAATGCCATATTGTACATGACTTGAAATGCTTTGATATGAACAGTTGTGATGAATAATTCTGATATGACTTTGAGAACTGATAAACTTAGGACAGTTGTGAAACTATCAGCCGTGTGCCTAAACAAACGAAGTGAGCCTCACAGAACCGAATGTACCCCATTTGAGAAAACTTTTATCTGATTCGAATATGTTTTGTAAGGGAGAGTAGTTGCTTCAATGTTATCAGATTTTGGGAAATCAGGTTAAAGTAAATGGTATTATGTTTGTTTTGATGACATTCTTGGAGCGTCCCTTCGTGCTAGGGGATGTTAAGCCTATGTAGCACCTTTGTTGAGATATCTCTTTTGCCATCGACGGTCTTGTACGGGTGGGTTTGTCTAATCGATCTCGAGTCGGCCACCGACAGTCGTGGACGGGTGTGCTTTGATTCTGAGACGATTATTCCTTTGTTTTGTCCGGAATGTCATCCTTTGGTATTATGTAGATGTTATTAACATTCGAAAAGTTTAAAAAAAAAAAAAAACCCAGATTTGTCTGGAAATGTGCGAATCTAGTACGCCTTGTGAATAACTGCTCAGTGCCATTCTATTATGTGATTGGGGCTCTGAGGATGTGTAAATTGGGTCTAACATGTAACTGACTGTTTTGGTATTATCTTTGACATTATAGGGATTAATATATGAATTGCCTTCTGCTTTTGGCAACTATGAAATAGTGTGGAAAGACTTGATAGAACAGGGAATTGAATGTTGAACCGAATTGTAAACTGTTGAATGAATGAAGAACACGTGTATTCTATTAGAAGTCGACTGCCTCAGTGTTATTGTATTTTACAATTGGTACTATGGGGATATGAGTTACGTATGTCATGTGGTTGATCGCTTTGTTGTTATCTTTGTTGACTCGGGAATCAGTGCCTGAATTCACTTTAAATTCCAGAAGACTTTTGATTAACCTTGAATAGCTATAATGAGCTACTGAAAATACCGAATCGGATTGTGTATTGTGGAATTATTGAAGAATGAATTGAACTTTTGTGACAAGGGAATGGACCGAACTTCTATGATAAAGTTGGCTGGCATCTGAAATGAATATGTTGGTGACTTAGTTTGAAGAGGGCAATTATTGAAATTGTGTCTAAATATTTTCGGTATTTATAAGTCGAAGTTGAACATCAGGTATAGACGGGGCTACTTCGACCTCCCTCTATTTCGGAATGGAATTAGGGATATGTGACTATGAATTTCATTGTGGGGCTACCTTAAGTACTCAAGGTGTAAGTCCCATTTGGGTTATTGTATGAAGAATTACTAAATTCGCTCATTTCCTTCCTGTGACATTTTCGTATGATGCTTGTAGACTAGCCACTATTTACATCAATAAGGTTGCTTGTTGTATGAGGCCCCAGTATCTATTGTTTAGACAGAAATCCTGAAATGTGTTTGAATTCTGTCAAGCCTTCAAAAGGCGATGAGAACTAAATTGGGATTCAGCGCTACTTTCCATCCACAAATCGATGTATAATAAAAAAGAGCTATTTAGACTCTGGGAGAAATGCTCCAAATGTGTATTTTAGATCTTCGGGGAATTGGAAAAATCTATCCATCATTGGCAGACTTTGCTTACAACAACGGCTCACACTCTAGTTTCGGTATGGCACCATACAAGCCTTGTATGGAAGAAAAGGAAAGTCCCTGACCGATTGAGAACAGAGTGTTGCTCGATTTTGAGACTAAGTAAATGGCTATCAAAAAGGATTGGAACCGTTGAATGAAAGGTGTTCCGAATTGTGCTCAACTAAAGATAAAATAAGTTTGAGGGACAAAACTTCCTAAAGGGGGGAAGACTGTAATACCCCTGTTCTGTAGTATGCTAATTGGTCTTTAATACGAGTATGATGGTGTGTTTAATATGATTTTATGTGCCATTTTGTGAATATATGTGATTTCGAAGTTCTATCTGTTCACCGTAGGAATATCTGTTTGAATAATCTGCTTTGGAAATTAAATTGGAGGCCTTATCAGCCACAAAACCCGAAATCGATTACGCCATTGTGATTGGCATAATTTTTAGAACCTACGGTGAAATTTAATTGGAAATTGATTCGGATCAAAATAATTAGATTCAAAACGATTAATTAGTGCCCCATTACCTTATTATTATTATAATGCCAATTGTGGGTTTTGTTGGGTAAGGGCACTACACCCTCTATTCTCCCTTCTTGCTTCATTTGACTGATTTGGGACTCAAATTAGAGGAGAGTCGGCTGTAGAGAGGGAGAGAGGACAGAATTGTGCAAATTGTAGCTTAAAGCTTGGGAACCTTGAAGATAATCCAAGAATTGTTATAGATTGTGAGAATCAAAGCTTCTAGGTGAGTAATTCTTGGATTATAGTTTGTAATTTTGTGTGTTCAAGCTAATTGGGTGATCAAGAGTAAGACTGAAATGAAATTGGGTTGGTTTTGTTGAATTAAAGCTTGACATATGCATGCATGTAAGAAATTGTGTTGAAATAGCATGTATAAGCTTGAAATACATGATTCAAGTAGAGTTTTGGTTGAAACTCATGTTTTGATCACCATTTGTGTTGTCTAAGTTGAGAATGTGGGTAATTCATCACATGCATGTACAATTTATGAAGATATGAGCTTGAATGTATGAATTTGTTATGTTAGAATGAGTTTGATGGGAGATTGGGGCATGCATGTGAAGTACTTGTGAATTGAGCTCCATTGGGTTGAGATTTGGGGTTTACATCATATTAGTATACTTATATTTGAGAATTGAGCCATAACATGCATGATTTGTTGGTTGAAAATCGAATTGGAGCTCAAGAACTCAATCTGGAAAACCCAGATTTTTGATGTCCGCTTGAGCGGGTTAAGTGCCGCTCGAGCGGGAAAATCGTGCTCCCAGCACTTTTTGCAGACATGGTTCCTGCTCGAGCGGGGAAGTTGACACTCGAGCGGGGAGCTATGTAGACAGGCCATCCGCTCCAGCGGCAGAGTTAACGCCCGAGCGTGATTTTGATGTAACTAATATTTTTGCAGGCCTTAAGTGTCTGCTCGAGCCGGGAAGTCCACGCTCGAGCGGGGACCTTATTTTCTGAAATTTTGAAATTGCATTCTGTGTTCTGTTTTCCGTTCTCTTTCACTTGTAAGCACTCTTAGGCATATGTTAAACATTGTAAATGAGTTAATGAGATAAGAACAAAGCCTAAAGAGGAATATGCGAATTAAAGAACGGATTGAACTGTTAGTGCCCCTTTTGTGTTCATGAAATGTGTAGGGTCAAGCCCCAGGGCAAATCCACAAGCCGATTACTGTGAGTAATATCGATATTTGAAAGCTTAGCAATGTCCAACTGTTTATTCCCTTATAAGCTTTACGAGTTGCTAATTGGGATTGTGGACAAAAGTTTGACATGAACGAATGAATGGACCGAAGGTCGTTTCGATATGAATAAATATACCTAAGGTCGTTTTGATAGAAATAAATGGACCTAAGGTCGTTTTGACATAAATGAGTGGGCCGAAGGCCGTTTTGACACGAATGTATGGGGTCGAAAATGGCCGTTCATAGAGAGTAAAAGAGATGAGACCCGAAGGTGAAGTTTATTGATCAGAAATAGAATGGACCTAGAGGTCATTTTGAACATAAATGAGTGGGTCGAAGGCCGTTTTTGCCACGAATAGTATGGGCGCGAAGGCCGTTTGATGTAAACGAAATGGACGAAGGTCGTTTTGACAGAAAATGAATGGGACGACAGGTCGTTTTGTGGATAGAAATGAGTAGAACCGAAGGTCGTTATGGACTATGTTATGGAATGGACCTAAGGTCGTTTTTATCGACATGAATGAGTGGGCTGAAGAGGCCATTTTGAACAGACGAATGTATGGTGGCCGAAGGCCGTTTTGGACGTACAATGAAATGGGCCGAAAGGCCGTTTTGACATAATGAATGGCACCGAAAGGCCGTTTGAACATGATGGAAATCTGAATGGGCCAAAGGTCAGAATGTTTGGAACTACAGTCACTTGATTTGAATTTCGTATAGTTATATATCTGTTAAATGGAAATATGAATTGGGCCTAAGGCCGTTTGGAACATGTTGTCTTACATTGTTATGTAACTTCTGTATTTGATTTGATATTATTCACTGGGCTTTCGCTCACGCTCATTCATGTGTTTGTAGGTGAGCCAAGAGAAGTCCAGACCCAGTCTCAGTGAAGTCTGTATGGAACAACTAAGGTTTTGAGAGAGTCAGCCCTTGTGTCTCACGCACGAGACCCGTCTTCGCCCTTTTGTTATGTATTTACATTTTGTCAGGTTGGCGAAGTTTTGAATACGTCTGTATATAGTTTTCATGGGTTGACTTAGTTTGGATGATCTTGTCTGTATAGAATCTTATGTCATTACACTTTCTGTTGTGAGTTATTAACATATGTACATATGGAATGTTATGGTGTGCATATAAGCACGGCTCTATGGACAAAGTTTTAAATTTGCTTCCGTTTGGCCCCTTTTACTCTGATGAGTCTTGTCTTATTTGGTTTGAGGCCGTAGGTAATCTCGTGATTACTGGCCGGTTATGGCCTTAACCCATAGGAGTGGGTTTGGGTCGTGACATTTCCGGTTCTCATTATAATTCGCTGTTTAATTCGAAACAAATAAACTTTAACTGAATTAAATTTTCAAGTTCTAATTAATTAAATACTACATTTAATTAAATGTTCCAATTCATAAATTAAGACCTTGGCCCTCATATTTTTCTTGAATAAAAAATTGACCCCAAGTGAGTACCATTATATATATATATATATATACACACTTGTACCAATTTCCCAAATAAATAAGTTGTACATGAAAGATTTTTGGTACACCCCTCCTCCCCTTAGGACACACTAGGATTTATTAGGATACACCAAGTACAAAAAATCACTTAAATCTTGGAGGCAATAATGAACTTGGGTACAAATATAGATTTTGCTATATATATATATGTATATACTCTTTTCATTTTTAAGACAAGAGCACCATTAAAACACATATGAAATTAATGTTTAGAATCCCTAAGACATGTATTTGAAAGAGAAAAATAGAAGAGAGGGTTGTATTGTGGCTTACTTGTTACCTAGATAAGATGTTTGCACAATTATTCCTTCTTCTTTCTTCTTCTCCACCACTAAGCTCTCTTTTCCTCTCTTTACTCGCTCTCAACCGTGTATGTAATGTGTGAGTGTGTAAATGTGTTCAACAAATGGGGATGGATGTATATTTATAGAGATTTTGGTTTGAAAACTCCAAAATGTCCATTGGTTTCAAATGAATTGAATAATGCCTTGATTTAGCTTGAATGTAATAGAATGAGAGATGATTTAGACCATCACTATGCCACCGCCACCACTGCCACCACCGCCACAACTACCACCATCACCACTACTACCATCGCCTTCATCACCATTATCATTATTGTCATGAGCACTACTATCATTTCACTACCACCATCATCGCTACCACCACTACCAGTACTACCATCATGCCACTGCCACCACTACTATTGTCGCCGCCGCCGCTGCCACAACCATCATGCCACCGCTATAATTACTAACACCACCACTAGCACGACCACCACCACTACTACCATCATGCCACCGCCACCACTACCACTGCAATCACAATATAAAAATTAAAAAAATACAATTTGAAAATAATAAATATCAAATTATGTCAAATAAATTATTTTTAATTCAAAACTTAAAATTTTATCTAATAACTTTTCAGCTTATTAAATTCAACATTTAATTTTCAATATTTAATTTTCAATTTTTAGTTTTCAATTTTCAATTTTATCAAACATTACATATTAATTATTAAGTTGGATCATACGATCGGCCCATAATTGCTTCTGTTCCTTTTGCCATAAAGGCCAAAAAAGATTCAACGTTAATTGTCTCAATTTAAGTGGTTAAATAGCCCAATTTTCTGTCTCACAAGGCCAAAAAGAGGATAAATTTCACTTTAGTCATGCTAGTTTTAATTTGACCAATTTAAATTTTACTTTTTTATTCGTCATGTTTTGTTAACATTTTGAACGGAAAAAAGATCAATTTTAAAACTAAAGGGACTAAAGTAGAATTTAAAAGAAACTATAGAGATTACTAGTGTAATTTATTCATTACACTGGTGGTCCCTATAAGTTGTTTTGAATTGCACGTTAGTCTCTTTTGTTTTGTACTTGTGATTTTTACTCGTTTAAAATTCTAACGGTAAGTGATAGAGAGACCACATTGTAACAAAATTAAAAAAATACAAAATTCAAATTATTAAAATTAAAATTGTAGAGATTAAAAATTACATTTCACTTAAATTACAAAAAATAATATTATTTTTCACCGAGAATATCATAACTCACAAAGTTTAACATGGGCCACACCCCTATGTGGCCCAAGATGGACTTATCTTTGCTGCCCATTAATTTGCCGCCAATGGTTGAAAATGAACAACCATATGATTCTTAAAGGGTACTTGCGGGCTGGTCCTATTGATTGGACTTATTTACTTAAAAGTTTTATTATTTATTTCAATTATCATTATTCCAAAAATACCCTTACCTTATTTAATTCAACACTTCACCACAACATTACTGTTATTACCTATCACTAAGAGCAATTACCTCCGGTCATTGGCAACAACCTCCGACCTCTGATGATGATTTTCGGCGACCACCTCTAAGCTCCATCGACACCTCTGGCTGCTGTCTCTAACTACCGGTGTCACACCTCGACTTTTATTACCCGAATAACATTACCGAATCCGTTATTATTAATCAATTTCCATAGTAATAAGGATTCTCTCTCGCTCATATATTTTATGCAAACGAAATACAAGTAAATAAGGATTCTTTCCATAGTAATAAGGATTCTTACATTACAACATAAAGACAAGGGCTTAACCCTCTTTACATCAATGGCATTCCACCTATAAGAACAAGGCCCATTGGCCAACAAATAAAGGAGATCCTTTGATCTTGAACTACTCTTCAACTTTGTACTTGAAAAGTTGTTAACAACGTATAATGAACATATAGTCCAGTAGGAATCCCAATGACTCAAAACAATTATGACAAATAGTTAGATAGGATCATGAATGCTCCACCTCATACTATATAAGTAATGTGTCTTTTATAATCAAAGTATACATACCTAAGTATATCCTTTCCAAAAAAAAAAAAAAAAAAAGAAAAAGAAAAACCTTCTTCATAAATCGAAAAAAAAAAACACTATACAATTCATCATTTCCATTTCAAAAGATTTTCAGAAAAAAATAACACAGTTCATAACACGATTCCAAACTACACTTCCAATATATCAATCATTTTCTATGGCCTAATCACAAGGGCAAATGAAACGCCCATCACAATATATATATATATATATATATATGTATAAAGATCCAAAGATAATTAACAAAATAATAACACCTACTCCCATGTTTTACCGGCCATGGACACTACAGGCACATGGTACACCTTTTTACAACAATACCAATTTACCAAGCGCCTAGCTGGAAGGTAGTGGTATCTCTGATTCGAAGCACCTCCAATTTACCAAATGCTAGCTGGAAGGTAGTGTGGTACCTCTGATTCGAGGTGTATCAGCATCATCAACTCATCACAATTCCACATACATTCCCAACTACACAGTTATTCTATATGACATCACACGTGTGTCCTATTCAACAACCAATAATATCTTGCACCGATAGCCAAAAACAAAACCTTTAAGCATTAAACCTCCAATTTTCATAATAAAATAATATAATCCTCATTGGGTATTAAACCCAACAAACAACAACAACAACAACAACAACAACAACAAAAGCAACAACTGTAACGACAATAACATTTATCGAAGGTATAAACCCATTTTTATTCTCAATTTACAAAAGAGTTGGTAAGCATCCTTTTTATTTCAAAACCGAAACCCATTATCTCAAATCTTGAATATCCATAATCATTTGCCAAAACCCCCATTTTAGCTTATAAAACCCCCCTTTTTTTTTTGTTGATATCAAACCATAAGCCAACACATACACAACACCAATTAAATTCCATATCTCAAAATAAATAGCATCATCTAGGGCTTTCAAGAAAAACCTTAAACACAAAATCAACTAAACCATAACTTCCCTAAAACAATAATAATAAGAGATCTAACCGACAAGACTCAAAACTCCAACTCACAAAACTATGGTTTTGGAAACCTCAAGATAAATCATGAGTTTTAATGCAATAAACACTGCCACTTATCTATCTATATATAAGTATTGCAAAAAGGCAAAGAAATCCCTACATCTTGATGCGAAGAGGAGAAGGAGAGAAGAAAACCAAAAAACTCAATGGCAACAAAAACATGATTTGCTCATATTAAAACGAAGACCTCAACGCGCTTAACAATCTATCTCAAAGGAGCAAGGTGAGGGAATTACTTGATGTGGGTAGATCTGAGGAAACTAGAGCTTGGAGAGAGGAAATGGTAGGTTACGGTAAAGAGGAAGAAGAGAGAGAGAGAGAGAGAGAGAGAGAGAGAGAGAGAGAGAGAGAGAGAGAGAGAATGGCTTGAGGGTCTATGTATAGTACTAGGACAAGTGTGGAATATTTTCCCTAAAGTCAAGCAAAATAATAAGTCAAGAACCCCAAAAAGTAGGGCACAAATTGCACAGCAAATTTTGAAATCTACTATCAAGTGTCGACACCAAGAGGAGGGGTGTCGACACTAAGAACCAGTGGTGAAAAATGCGAGTTAAAACCAGACTGGGTGTTGAGACCTACATGCCCTGGTGTTGACACCAGGAAGCAGTGCTGAAATCTGCACAAACCAGATCAATGGTGTTGACACCTGAATGCGGTGGTGTCGACACCATAAACCAGGAAAAAAACAAAAAAGAAAAGAAAAGAAAGGGAAAGCAAATGTTGACCCCATGAAGCAGAGGGTCGACCCCTTGGATAGAAATAAAAGGTTCCAAAGCACCAAACATACAAAATGAAGCACAAAGAACAACCCAAACCTATGATACACCAACTCTAATCAAAGTTTGACTTAAAATTCACTCAACCAACATCCAAATACACCTCCCAAAGGATCCACATGACAAGATGGAATGAAATTAAATCCGTCACAAGGACCAAAGAAGCACAAGTGTTACAACCGGCAACCATCTCCAATCTCCGGCAACTCCTGTCTACATTTTTTTTGACCATTTTCTAACAAAAACAATATCTATCTCCACTACAACCTACTTAGATTTGGTAGCAAAAAAACACACACACACATACACACACACAAACACAGATGATGATAATGGAGAGATAAGGAAAATAGAGAGAGATGAGGAGAAAAAATAAAAACTTTACAAAAAAACCTCACAATCAGTCTTCACTGTCATCGATCAATACAAGATCAACAAAATAATCAAAGACACATATAGTGGTAAATTTATCAGTAATATATTCAGCGATAATTTTCACTGAACATTTAGGTGATAAATTTATCACTGCGTGATTTGTAAAAAAATTACATATGCCAAATCTGACCAATTCACTCATACTCACTCGCAAGACACATGCTCTTACATGCATACAGAACAAGATAGACTGATAAATTTATCACTGATAAATAAATTTACAGTAGATCTACTTTGAAAAATAAAGAGAGACAGAGGAGAGATGAGGAACGAGATCTGGAAAAAGTCTTGATCTCACCGGTGACCATGTACAGTACTAGATTGGTGCCGATGATAGTAGATCGACATTAAAAATACCTAGATCTGAAGCCATCGATGAAGTTCATCTTCAAAGACAATAGACCAGTGATGAAGGATTGTGGTAGCGACGATGATGTCGAAGGCAAAAAGAAAGGGAGGATGATAGTGGTGTGAGGTGAGTGATGGCGATGAGGGGGAGGACGAGGGCAGTGGTTGAGGCGATTGATGTTGGCGTCAATGGATGAAGACAGTGGTTGAGAAGAGCACCATTGATAGCGACATAAGAGGATGTTGGTTGAGGTGAGCAACGACATCCGACAATGGATGGTGGCGATAGGTGTGGTGACGGTGGCAGTGTGTGGTGGTAGTGTAGAGAGAGAGAGACAACATTCCATGCAAAAAAATATATATTTAATGAGGGTCTTAAAGGCATTTAAAGATATAATGGTGCATATAAAAAGCCTCCATAACTTAATGGGTAATAAATTGATAAAGTAGGACCGACTAATAGATATCCCTTCTCGCAAAATTGCTTCATAAGGCCCTAAATTATCGGCCTACAGAAGGCCTAGTGTTGCCTCTCATGGACATAAAATTTGTTCCCCAAATTCAAGTTAACCAAAATTTACAAATTAAAATATAAAAATTTGCCTTAAAAAAATATTTATGAAATTAAAGCCCATATGGCTATAATAAAACGGTCCTTGATGTCCCAAAAATTAATCAGCCAATTCTCAAATGTTCAACCTTTAAATTCCAGCTTATAAACTCAAAGAGTAAACATTCAGTAGCTTTTGAAATATCATATCATAGAAATTTACTGCTTATGTTCTTTGTTAGGTAGTGTGGATCCATCACAGATCACTCGATTCCAAAATTTGAATTAAGGGTATCAATTATACTTTTGTAATTCTCACATATTATCTTAATTTTTGTATATTTATAATTGTGGGAAAAAAGTTATGTTTTGTAAGCTAACGGTGCAAGAGCCACAGGTGCTAGGTGCTAAGTGCAAGTGCAATATGTAATGGGGTAAAATTGTGTGGGATTGTCATACTTGTCACTGCACCATACACAATTAAAACTTGCACCAGACTTTTTGGGGGGCAAAGATTTAACTATAAGGTTATATAATTGCTATAAAATAAAAATTTTAGGTGATTAAAAAAAAAAAACATAAATTGACTTGAGGTGTAGTAGTATATGAGTGTATTTAGTTTAAATTAACTAAATATATAATTCTTGACTGTGCTAAATGCTTAAAACAGATTCACTAATGTTGTGTTTGGTTGGAAGATTTGAGGAGGGATTTGGAAAGAGAAATGGAAAAGGTAGGTGAAATGAGAATAAAATATACTTAAATTTCACATAGTTTCACACACCTTTTCCCTTTCCCTTTCCAAATCCCTCCCCAAATCCTCTAACCAAACACAGCATAACTGATCAAATTTATTGCAAAATTTAATTTGATTTGGTTTGGTTTTATTTGTTCATGTGGCAATTGGTGGAAGCCCTGGATTCTCCAGAGGAGCATAACTTTTACAATTTAAGGAGCTAATGGAAAAACATATAATTATGGGTCAATCTCGAGTATGTACCTCTGGAAGGTGCACATGAGGCACGGCCATTTTGATTTCGACACAATATATATGAAGTTATAATGAGACAAGCTTGAAATTACATCTCACACATTAGATTGTAGTATGAGTTACGACTCACGGATTACTCAATGGGCCTTTAGAGTTCCCATACAATGGGATCAAATCATAAATTTGAGAAAATTATGTTGTAATTTTGTGCACATCTCATTGTAAGTTGAGAGGATGCAAATCAGGAAAACCTTTTTAGCTTTGTTTTGTTATTTTTTTATTTATTTTTATTTTTTTTGTCAATAGATAGGAGAGTAATTACAATCATTAAGAAATATTTACATAATCAAATTGACCTCTAGGCCATAATAACTAGAAAGTCCAACAACCAATAACCAGAAACCCACCAAGCCCAACAACTAACAAAGGGGGCCTTACTTAACCCAACAACTAAATTAGCCCCTATCATCTTCCCAGAAGGGGCCTTACTTAACCCATTTATTATTTTGTATTATCTCAAATCATGTCATTTTCAATTTGTGTCCCATTTGTGTCGTGTTAATATGTTATGTCAAAAATTTTCACCTTAATTTGTTAAAAATACCAAATGTATAAAAATAATAATTTCTTTTCCAAAAGTTGAATTTTTGTACTGGATGGAATTAGTCATAAAAATATTTGATTTCAATACAACTTTATTTTCATAAAAATACTAATTTAAGGGATTTGTAGAACACGTCATTTTCTTTTCTATCTTAGTTTTTGCTACTTACTTCCAATGTTCCCCCCCCCCCTTTATGTTGGTAATATGTTTCTTTTTGATAATTAATTATCTCTAAATGTTAAAAATACAAGCATTGAATTGGAAAATCCAATTATTGATGTCACTCCATCTCCTATCATTGGTTATACATCATCTTCTCATGTTCCCAAAGATGTTTTATTGTGTGAATGCATTCGAGTCCTTGGCCAGTCAAGATTGGAACTTGGGAGTTATGCCAGTACATATTAGGTTAAATTGGTCCCATATGCAGTAATTCCTGAGAGGCAGTAACACTGTGTTTGGTTGGGGATTTAGGATGAGATTTGAAAAGCTAAAGAGAAAAGGTAGGTGAAATATGAATAAAATATGCTTACATTTTACCTAGTTCCACACATATTTTCTATCTTCCTTTTCAAATTTCTTTCCAAATCTCTCAACCAAACAAACATAGCGTAAGCGAAATGTCCTTGAATTTTGAGTCTTTAGCTCCCTCTCTCTTTCTCTCTCTGATATACTTCAACACGATAGTTATTATTACAATGGTTGAGAGAAAAGGAGAAAAAGTTGTGTATTATATATATATATATATTGAACGAATAATACAATAGAAGAAGGTTGTATATATAGGCTGAAAAGAAACCTAGATAAGTATAGAAGGAGATAAAGATACATCAAAGATAAGATGAGATATATCTACAGGACATATAGATAAGTATAGAATAATATACAGCTAATATACATTAACAACCACCCCTCAAACTCAAGGTGGGTAAGCATTAACTAACTTGAGTTTGAAAACTAGATCACTGAAATGACTAGGAGGTTGAGCCATGGTGAAAATATCAGCAGGTTAATCAGCAGAAGAAATAGAGAGAAGATGAACAGTGCCACGTGTAACATGTTGTCGAATGAAATGACAATTAATCTCAATATGTTTGGTGCGATCATGGAAGACATCATTGTGAGCAATCTGAATGGCACTCTGATTGTCACAATAGAGAGAGGTAGCACTAGGGGAAGAAATACCCATATTAGCAAGGAGCTAGCGAAGCCATATAAGTTCCTGAGTAGTGTCTGCAAGAGCGCGATATTCAACTTCAATACTAAAGCGAGTAGTAAGGGACTATTTCTTGCTGCGCCAAGTAAGAAGAGAATCTCCTAAGAAGAAATAGAAACCCGTGGTGGAGTGGCGATTAGTAGGATCCCTAGCGTAATCAGCATCAGAAAAGGCACAAAGCTTGAGAGAAGAGTGAGCAGAGTAGTGGAGCCCATGGAACATAGTGCATTTGAGGTAGTGAAGTATGCGAAGTAGAGCAGTATAATGCGGGGTGTGAGGAGTCGACATGTACTGACTAACAAGATGGATAGCATAGGCAATGTCAAGACGAGTCACAGTGAGATCGACAAGACTACCTACCAGCTGGCGATAAAGAGTAGCGTCAGAGAGAAGATCACTATCTAAAGGAGTGAGGCGAGTCTGAGGATCAACGGGAGTAGAGGTAGTCTTGCAATCAGTAAGACCAGTACGTGTCAGAAGATCGGATGCATATTTGGCTTGTGCCAAATAGTAACCAGTGGAATCATGAGAGATTTCAAGCTGTAAGAAATAATTAAGAGTACCAAGGTCCTTCATCTCAAACTGATGATTGAGAAATTGTTTGAGGCTAAGAATACCAACCACATCATCATCGGTGATAATCATATCATCCACGTAAAGAAAAAGAAGAGTGGTGCCATAAGTAGTGATTCGAACAAGTAAAGCAGAATTATATGGGTTGGAGGTGAGGCCGAAGTCATGAATGGTAGAGCTAAACTTAGCAAACCAAGCTCATGTGGCTTGCTTGAGACCATAGAAAGCACATTGCAGTTGGCAACCCTTAAGAGTCAGATAAGCAGAGCTAGGGGGAGGTTGCATATAGACCTCCTCAAGAAGATCACCATTAAGGAATACATTTGTGACATCCATCTCAAAGAGCTCCCAGTGGCGAGTAACAGCAACAACAATCAAGCTACGAACTGAGGTAAGCTGAGCAATAAGAGTGAAGGTCTCCTCTCAATCAATGCCATATTCCTATGTGAAGCCCTTTGCAACAAGACGAGCTTTGTAGCGCTCAATAGATCCATCAGAATGGGTCTTGATTTTGTATACCCATTTGCAACCAATCGCAGTCTTTCCAAGAGGAAGATCAACCATATCCTAAGTATGAGTTTTGGCTAAAGCCTGTAGTTCATTAGTCATAGTTTGCTGCCAAAGAGGATTAGTACAAGCCTCAAGATAGGAGGTAGGTTCATAAGTAGAAAAGGCAGTAGACTTGACAATATAATCATGAAGACGAACAGGTGGTTGAGTTACCCGATAAGGATGACTTGTGGGAAGATCTGGTTGGGAGGTAAGAGACGAGCTAGAAGGCGTAATGGGAGGTGGACCATCAAAGAGAGCAGTTTGGATGGGATCAGGGGTCAGTAAAGGCGTCTTTACAAACGAGGAACCTGCATCAATGTCACGACCCGAACCCACCCTATGGGTTAAGGCCATAACCGGCCAGTAATCATGAGATTACCTATGGCCTCAAACCAGATAAGACCAAAACTCATCAGAGTAAAGGGGCCAAACGGAAGCAAATTTAAAACTTTGTCCATAGAGCCGTGCTTATATGCACATCATAACATTCCATACATACATACGTTAATAACTCACAGTAAAAAGTACAGTAACATAAAGTTTTGTACAGACAGGATCATACAAATCTAAGTCAGCCAAACAAAACTATACACAATTATAAACCAAAGTCCTCACCAATATGCAAAATAAAATAGAATGCCAAAAGGGCGAAGATGTGTCTCGTGCGTTAGACGCAAGGGCTAACTCTTCAAAACTTTAGTTGTTCCACACAGACTTCACTGAGGCTGGGTTTGGACTTCTCTTGGCCCACCTACAAACACATGAATGAGCGTGAGCGATAGGTTAGGGAATAATATCAAATAAAAGAGTTATTCAAATGGTATATAGAACAACATGCTCTAAACGGCCTTGGGCCCAATTCATATTTCTATTAAACATATATATATACATATACACAATTTAAGTTAAGTGATTGTGGTTCCAAACATACTGGCTTTTGGCCCATTTATGTTTCATTTATGTCAAACTGGCCTCTGGCCCATCCATGCATGTCAAACTGGCCTCTAGCCCATTCATGCATGTCAAACTTTCATTTGTGTCAAAACGGCCTTTGGCCCAATCATTTATGTCAATCGGCCTTCGGCCCAATCATTCATGTCAATCGGCCTTCGGCCCAATCATTCATTCATATCAAACTGGCCTTTTAAGCCTTTCAAACTTTCATATCAGACTGGACTTTTAGGCTTTTCAAACTTTCATATCAAACTGGCCTTTTAAGCCTTTCAAACTTTCATATCAGGCTGGCCTTTTAGGCCTTTCAAACTTTGATATCAAACTTTGTCCACTATTCAAACCAATGAACTTTACAAAACTTACATAGAAGTAAGCAATTAGACAATAACATATTTCAGATATTACTCACAGTGATCGGTTTGTGGATTTGCCCTAGATTTTGACCCTACATATCACATAACACATATGGGTCACAAATAATTCAATCCGTTCTTTAATTCACATATTCCTCTTTAGGCTTCATTCTTATCTCTTTAATTCGATTACAATGCTCAATATATGCCTAAAAGTACTTGGAAGTGAAAGAGAACGGAAAACGGAACTCAGAATGCATTTTCAAAATTTCAGAAAACAGGGTCCCCGCTCGAGCGTGGGCTTCCCCGCTCGAGCGGACCCATGAGGTTTGCAAAAGTACTGGATGCATCGAATTTACGCTCGAGCGTGAAGTCTGGCGCTCGAGCTGAATGTCTGTCTACATAGCTCTCCGCTCGAGCGTGAACTTCCCCGCTCGAGCGGACACCATGTCTGCAAAAAGTTCTGGGAGCATGTATTTCCCGCTCGAGCGGCGGTTCCTACGCTCGAGCGGACACCAAAAATTCTGGGTTTTCTAGAAATATTCTTGAGCCAAAATTTCAACATTCAAAGGTTCCAAAGCTCATGATTTTGGTTCAAAACATGCAAACACATTCTATTTCAAGGGTACACAAATAATATGAAGCTAATTACTCAAAATCATGGTTCAATTTTCCAAAATCAATCAACATTCTTGTACAATCATGGCTTATGCTTTCAAATCCCATATAAGCTTCATATCTTCAACAATCAAACATGCATGCAATCTTTTAACTCCAATTCCATTTCAATTGGGTCAAATGATGCTTAAAGACATGAAATTCATCCAAATCATGCTTGCATGTATGGCCCTACAACTCAGTTCTTCATGATTAACAAACTACATGATAGATTACACAATCCTTGCTCATTTATGATAATTCTATGCATGCGTGTACATTCTAGCTTCATTTTAGACTAAATCGTTGCCATGAGATCCCAAATCACTAGAATTCACAAAATCACAAGTTCAACTCATGAATTAGGGGTTGATCACTCATCTTGGAGCTTCAAACACTTAAGTTCTTTGGAGTTAAACTTCAAATCTCCAAGCCTTGAGCCAAAATTGCACAATTCTCCCCCTTTCTCTCTCTATAGCCAGTCTCTCTCTCTCACTAGAGTATAAGCTCAGATTTTGGAACTCAAACAAATGAGGGTGAGTGCAAGTTGGCCTATTATTAGACTCCTTTGATCAAATTTCATTAGTATTAAAATAGTTGAGCACTAACCCATTAAATTAATCTAATTAATCTAATCTGATTCAATTTCCAATTAAATTTCACCGTAGGGTCTAAAAATTATGCCAATCACAATGGCGTAATCAATTTTGGTTTTGGTGGCCGATAGGGCCTTCAATTTAAATTCCAAAGAAGATAGTCAAACAGATATTCCTACGGTGAATAGATAGAAATTCAAAACTACATATTTTCATATAATGGCACACAAAATCATATCAAAACACGTAATCACATTTGTATTAAGGACCAATTAGCATAAAAAGGGAAAGGGTTATCACAATCTTCCCCCCTTTAGGAAGTTTGGTCCTCCAAACTTATTTTTCCTTTAGCTGAAAACAATTCGGAATACTTTCTTATTCAACGGTTCCAATCCTTCTGATAATTATCTGCTTAGCCTGAAAGTCAAACAACGCTCTGTTCTCAATCAGTCAGAGACTTACCTTTCCTGCCATACAAGGCTTGTATGGTGCCATGCCGAAACTAGAGTGTGAGCCGTTGTTGTAAGCAAAGTCTGCCAACGATGGATAGATTTATGTAATTCTCCGAAAATCTAAAGTACACATTTGGAGCATCCCTCCCAGAGTCTAAATAGTTCTTTCTGATTATACATTGATTTGCAGATGGAAGGTAGCACTGAATCCCAATTCAGTTCCCATTGCCTCTTGAAGGCTTGTCAGAAATCAAATACATTTTAGAATTTCTGTCTAAAACAACAGATACTGGGACCCTATGCAAACGAGCAATCTTATCGATGTAAATAGTGGCTAGTCTATAAGCATCATAAAAAATTTTACAGGGAGGAAACGAACAAATTTAGTAATCCCATATACAATAACCCAAATGGGACTCACACCTTGGGCGTCCGAGGTAGTCGCACAATGAGATTCGTAGTCACATATTTCCATTTCCATTCCAAAATAAAGAGAGGTTGCAGTAGTTCCGCCAATATCTGTTATTCAACTTTGACTCGTTGGCACCGAAAACATTCAGACACAAATTCAACAATTTCCTTCTTCACAATAGGTCGCCAACATATTTGTTTCAAATGCCAACAAAAAACTTATATATATGATGATCCAACATTTACACCAAAAAAAAAAAAAGGGAAATCAAAGTAAAAGAAACAAAACAAAGTCTCATTCGTGAGACGTTCGGGCTGACTTTACAAAAACTTGACTCCTCTCATGTCTTTCACTAGGGCTGGGTTTGGACATCTCTTTTCTCACCTACACACACATAAATAAGAGTAAGCGATAGCCCAGTGAATAATATCAAATAAAAGAGTTATACAAACGGTATGTAGAACAACATGCTTCAAACGGCCTTGGGCCCAATTCATATTTCTATTAAACATATATATATACATATACACAATTTAAGTTAAGTGATTGTGGTTCCAAACATACTGGCTTTTGGCCCATTTATGTTTCATTTATGTCAAACTGGCCTCTGGCCCATCCATGCATGTCAAACTGGCCTCTAGCCCATTCATGCATGTCAAACTTTCATTTGTGTCAAAACGGCCTTTGGCCCAATCATTTATGTCAATCGGCCTTCGGCCCAATCATTCATGTCAATCGGCCTTCGGCCCAATTATTCATTCATATCAAACTGGCCTTTTAAGCCTTTCAAACTTTCATATCAAACTGGACTTTTAGGCTTTTCAAACTTTCATATCAAAATGGCCTTTTAAGCCTTTCAAACTTTCATATCAGGCTGGCCTTTTAGGCCTTTCAAACTTTGATATCAAACTTTGTCCACTATTCAAACCAATGAACTTTACAAAACTTACATAAAAGTAAGCAATTAGACAACAACATATTTCAGATATTACTCACAGTGATCGGTTCGTGGATTTGCCCTAGATTTTGACCCTACATATCACATAACACATATGGGTCACAAATAATTCAATCTGTTCTTTAATTCACATATTCCTCTTTAGGCTTCATTCTTATCTCTTTAATTCAATTACAATGCTCAATATATGCCTAAAAGTACTTGGAAGTGAAAGAGAATGGAAAACGGAACTCATAATGCATTTTCAAAATTTCAGAAAACAGGGTCCCCGCTCGAGCGTGGGCTTCCCCGCTCGAGCGGACCCATGAGGTCTGCAAAAGTACTGGATGCATCGAATTTATGCTCGAGCGTGAAGTCTGGCGCTCGAGCTGAATGTCTGTCTACATAGCTCTCCGCTCGAGCGTGAACTTCCCCCTCGAGCGGACACCATGTCTGCAAAAAGTTCTGGGAGCATGTATTTCCCGCTCGAGCGGCGGTTCCCACGCTCGAGCGGACACCAAAAATTCTGGGTTTTCTAGAAATATTCTTGAGCCAAAATTTCAACATTCAAAGGTTCCAAAGCTCATGATTTTGGTTCAAAACATGCAAACACATTCTATTTCAAGGGTACACAAATAATATGAAGCTAATTACTCAAAATCATGGTTCAATTTTCCAAAATCAATCAACATTCTTGTACAATCATGGCTTATGCTTTCAAATCCCATATGAGCTTCATATCTTCAACAATCAAACATGCATGCAATCTTTTAACTCCAATTCCATTTCAATTGGGTCAAATGATGCTTAAAGACATGAAATTCATCCAAATCATGCTTGCATGTATGGCCCTACAACTCAATTCTTCATGATTAACAAACTACATGATAGATTACACAATCCTTGCTCATTTATGATAATTCTATGCGTGCGTGTACATTCTAGCTTCATTTTAGACTAAATCGTTGCCATGAGATCCCAAATCACTAGAATTCACAAAATCACAAGTTCAACTCATGAATTAGGGGTTGATCACTCATCTAGGAGCTTCAAACACTCAAGTTCTTTGGAGTTAAACTTCAAATCTCCAAGCCTTGAGCCAAAATTGCACAATTCTCCCCCTTTCTCTCTCTATAGCCGGTTTCTCTCTCTCACTAGAGTATAAGCTCAGATTTTGGAACTCAAACAAATGAGGGTGAGTGCAAGTTGGCCTATTATTAGACTCCTTTGATCAAATTTCATTAGTATTAAAATAGTTGAGCACCAACCCATTAAATTAATCTAATTAATCTGATCTGATTCAATTTCCAATTAAATTTCACCGTAGGGTCTAAAAATTATGCCAATCACAATGGCGTAATCAATTTTGGTTTTGGTGGCCGATAGGGCCTTTAATTTAAATTCCAAAGAAGATAGTCAAACAGATATTCCTACGGTGAATAGATAGAAATTCAAAACTACATATTTTCACATAATGGCACACAAAATCATATCAAAACGTGTAATCACATTTGTATTAAGGACCAATTAGCATAAAAAGGGAAAGGGTTATCACAATCTTCCCCCCTTTAGGAAGTTTGGTCCTCCAAACTTATTTTTCCTTTAGCTGAAAACAATTCGGAATACTTTCTTATTCAACGG
This sequence comes from Camellia sinensis, assembly GCF_004153795.1. Taxonomy (NCBI): domain Eukaryota; kingdom Viridiplantae; phylum Streptophyta; class Magnoliopsida; order Ericales; family Theaceae; genus Camellia; species Camellia sinensis. The sequence goes on along the minus strand of NW_021026762.1, from coordinate 536,437 downwards.
TTCCAATCCTTCTGATAATTATCTGCTTAGCCTCAAAGTCAAACAATGCTCTGTTCTCAATCAGTCAGAGACTTACCTTTCCCGCCATACAAGGCTTGTATGGTGCCATGCCGAAACTAGAGTGTGAGCCGTTGTTGTAAGCAAAGTCTGCCAACGATGGATAGATTTCTGTAATTCTCCGAAAATCTAAAGTACACATTTGGAGCATCCCTCCCAGAGTCTAAATAGTTCTTTCTGATTATACATCGATTTGCAGATGGAAGGTAGCACTGAATCCCAATTCAGTTCTCATTGCCTCTTGAAGGCTTGTCAGAAATCAAATACATTTTAGAATTTCTGTCTAAAACAACAGATACTGGGACCCTATGCAAACGAGCAATCTTATCGATGTAAACAGTGGCTAGTCTATAAGCATCATAAAAAATTTTACAGGGAGGAAACGAACAAATTTAGTAATCCCATATACAATAACCCAAATGGGACTCACACCTTGGGCGTCCGAGGTAGTCGCACAATGAGATTCGTAGTCACATATTTCCATTTCCATTCCGAAATAGAGAGAGGTTGCAGTAGTTCCACCAATATCTGTTATTCAACTTTGACTCATTGGCACCGAAAACATTCAGACACAAATTCAACAATTTCCTTCTTCACAACAGGTTGCCAACATATTTGTTTCAAACGCCAACTAACCTTACCATAGAAGTTTGATCCATTTCCTTATCACAGAAGTTCAATTCATTCCTCAATAATTCCGCAATTCACAACCCAATTCAGTACTCAGTTTAGTGACTCATCACAGTTACCCAAGGTTAACCAAAAGTCTTCAGGAATATGAAGTGGATCTAGATACTGATTCCCGAATCGACAAAGGTAGCATCAAAGCAATCAATTTCTAACACAATACACGTGTCCTCAATTCAATCAACAGTTTACGGTTTACAATTCAATCCACATTCAATCCCCTGTTCTATCGAGTCTTTCCATATTATCCGATAATCGTCAGAAGCATAAGGAAATGCAGATACAAATCCCCATGATGTCAAGGACAATATCAAAGGAGTCAATCACATATTAAGCACAATTTACACATCCCCAGAGCCCCAATTACAGAATATGATGGCACTAAGCAGTTATTTACACAGAGTGTACTGAATTCACACACTTTCGGATACTCAGAGTTTTTCAAAGCCCCTTGATGCTAATAACATCCACATAGTACCAAAGGATGACATTCTGGACAAAACAAAGGAATAATCGTCTCGGAACCAAAGCACACCCGTTCACGACCGTCGGTGGCTGACTCGAGATCGATTAAACAAACCCACCCGTACAAAATCGCCTGTGGCAAAAGAGGTATCTCAACAAAGGTGCTACATAGGCTTAATGTCCCCTAGCATGAAAGGACGTCTGAAGAATGTCATCAAAACAACACAATACCACTCACCATAACCTGATTTCCCAAAATTCGATGACACTGAAGCAAACATATGAAACATATTCTGATTAGTCGAGGATAGATATTCAATACTGTTTACAATCAAATCAATCTGTTGTCATCGGCTTCCATTGCATCAAATAAGCAAGAATATGACTATACACCAGCATTGTTCCTTAAGACACCCAATCACTGGATTTGCACAATTCAGTTCATTTTTAACACATACGTCCTCGATAGTTGGAGGTTGGTTCTCAATGGTGTTCATGGTTAGATCAATCTGCTAACAGCCCACATAAGGCTTTTCGAATAAGTCAAGCACTCCAAACGAATTCAAGTTTTGGGTCTATCGGTTTTATTGCCAAGAATAATCTAGCTATTTATTTACAAGCAATTCTTAATCCCCTTTAACAAAATCAAATTAGATAGAGGGTCTTATCAATCAATCCAAGCAAAGGTCTTGTCAGATTAAACCAAACAAAGGTCCTATCGAATTACATCCAACGAGGGTTCTATCGGGCCAAATCAAACAAAGTTAGTCGAGGATAGATATTCAATACTGTTTACAATCAAATCAATCTGTTGTCATCGGCTTCCATAGCGTCAAATAAGCAAGAATATGACTATACACCAGCATTGTTCCTTAAGACACCCAATCACTGGATTTGCATAATTCAGTTCATTTTTAACACATACGTCCTCGATAGTTGGAGGTTGGTTCTCAATGGTGTTCATGGTTAGATCAATCTGCTAACAGCCCACATAAGGCCTTTCGAATAAGTCAAGCACTCCAAACGAATTCAAGTTTTGGGTCTATCGATTTTTTTGCCAAGAATAATCTAGCTATTTATTTACAAGCAATTCTTAATCCCCTTTAACAAAATCAAATTAGATAGAGGGTCTTATCGATCAATCCAAGAGTTCTCAAATAAGTCTTAGATGCAAGCACATGGTACACAGTAACACATTAAACAAAGTTCTTCGATTACACATAATATAGGATTTTGTCATGCAGAGGTTCCAAATCAGTCACAAAACATAGGTTGGCGAGTCAAGCTTAATATAGTCACATAGTCCAGTCAATTTTCTACCAATCAGAACACATGATCTCGCAATTATAGAGTTCATTATTTGGGGTGATCAACTTGGTCACACAATCACAGAGGTCATGTACAATATGGCATTGTCCACATAAGTTCCGGTGTAGTTACATATGCGTGCAATTATTCATATCAGGAGGTATGTATCATAACCATTACGGCAGTTCCCAAATAAGTCTTACATGCAAGCACAGTAACACATTAAACAAAGTTCCTTGGTTATACATAAGATAGGGTCTGTTACACAAAAGTTCCAAATTAGTCACAAAACGTAGGTTTATGAGTCGGGCCTAGTATTGTCACATAATCCAGCCAATTCTATACCAATCAAAATGCATGGTTTCACAATTATAGAGTTCATTATTTAGGGTGCTCAACTCGGTCTCACAATCACAGAGTCATAATTCTCGTGATTTAGTCATTGAAGACAGTAATATAACAAATCACCCTGAGCATAGGTTTGGATGTATATGTGCATACACAGAGTCAATCAATAACCCAATACGTATTTCACAATTTCCCAAATGGAGCACATATATATTCAATAAATACAGTCCCGATCTTGTGGGTCTATCCAATCCAGACACACAGGCAGCAAATATGAAAGGACATGCTGATCCGAATCAAACAATACCCCAAGCAAAGGTGTACACATGCACTAATTCAGAATCAATCACATATAGGCATTCGTTTATAAACAACATAGATACCTGGAATAACGGTTGTAGCATTCTGAGTACTTTCTGAGATGAGTGTAATTACTCTATCTTGACTAGCAATTCCTACCATTGGTACGAATCCAGCTGAGGCAGAAGATTTATTCACATTTTGTCCAGTTCGGGGATAGTTCCTTACTATATGGTCCATTTCACCACACCTATAACAAACCCCAGAAATCTGATAACAAACTCCTCAATGTTTCTTACACCGGTGGTGGCAAAGGTTCTTGCCGTAGCGGCAACTAACATTGTTGTCTTAGGATCTCGGCCGTTTCTTGTACTATTCTTTCCAGTCTTTGAAGTCGGGCTATGGAAGAGCCTTCCAGCTCGTATGCCCTTAATTTACCCACACTCTACACAAACTCTTATTAAACCTTGCTAATTACTGGGATGCCCAATACAAAAATAAACACAGATTCACATGGGTACATTCGCACGTTGTTATATTCTCATTTCATGTATCATCAAGACACAATTAATCACATACGTAACAGATGATTGCATACTTATCTGACATCGCATGCTGAACATTTACTCAGTAATTGTATACTCAAATCATATTCCACATAAACACCCATTTGCATAATCAGATGCACATATGCAACTTTTCACAATTCATATGTTCATGTATGTGCATTATAACAAAACAAACTTGTTGTACACATTAGTGCACCAATTCATATCTCATATAATCATATGTTCTCGCCATCTGATTAAGCTTGCATTATACTTTATACAAAAGAGTCACAGGTATGCATATACTAAAAAGCATACGTATTCAAACAATTTGCAATGCAAGCGAATCACAAACTTATAATATAGATATATATTCGTTCATATTAAACATTTAAGCGTATTCTTGATGCCTTCAGATTCATACTTATCACATGAATGCATCCCGGATCTTTTCTAGACGCTTATTGCTCTTTTGGACAAGTGTGTGAGTTATTAACTCGTGCTCTGATACCACTCTGTCACGACCCGAACCCGCCCCTATGAGTTAAGGCCATAACCGGCCAGTAATCACGAGATTACCTACGGCCTCAAACCAAAACAGACTTAACACATCAATCAGAATCATTCATCATAACTGTTCATATCAAAGTGTTTCAAATCACGTACAATACGGTATTGTCCACATAAGTTCAGGTATAGTTACATAAGCATGCAAGTGTTCATATCAGGAGGTACGTATCATAATCAGTATAGCAGTTCCCAAATAAGCCTTGGTTATCACAATCAAAGCCATTAGAGAAGAAATCCATGGAAGGATTGGGAAACATGTTGGAAGTAGATGGGGAGGGTAAGTGAAATGAGGATAGGGAGGAAAACATTTTATGCTCTAAAAAAATCACAAGACGGGATACACGAAGACATTTAGAGAGAGGGTCCCAATAGCGATAGCCTTCATGTTCAATTTCATACCTGAGAAAGCAACAAAGGCCGGAATGAGGTTCATGCTTGGTGTGTTCATGAGGTTGAAGCAGGACAAAACATGCAGACCCAAAAACCCAAAGATTTGTGTATGGAGGTCGCATCCCATGTAGACGTTCAAAGGGAGTTTGATTATTGATGACAAGGGTGAGAACATAGTAGATAGTATACATAGCAGTAAGGGCAACTTCCCTCCAAATTTTTTAGGACATAAAGAAGAGAGAATGAGAGCTTGAGTTGCCTCGAGAATATGCCTATGTTTCTTTTTAGCCTGTCCATTTTGTTGGGACGTGCCAGCATAGGAACAATGAGGCTGAGTACCATGACTCGGAAGAAAGGAGAGAAATATGTATCTCGATACTCCATAGCTTTGTCAGAGTGAAAAATTTTAATGGTCTTTGAAAATTGGGTTTGGACCATTTTTGCAAAGCTATAATAAAGTTGTTTAAGGTCATACTGATTTTTCATGAGAAATAGCCAAGTAAATCATGAAAAATCATTAACAAAAATAACAAAATAACGAGAGCCCCTCCATGGTAGTAGTAGGTGATGGTCCCCAGATATCAGAATGTATGAGATCAAAAGGTACATGGGCAACAGAAGTACTTTTATTAAATAATAAAGCAGGTTGTTTTGCAAGTTGACAAGACAAAAAATCAAAATTATCTGGAAGTACATAACCCAACCAACCACTAGAAACCAAGGACTTTAATATACTAACAGAAATATGCCCTAAGCGACAATACCAAAGTAAAAAAGGGGAAAAAAAGAAGAATCAGGTGCAGGAGCAGCTAACGGTGTGGAATTCGAAACATGAAGGTGAATGAGCTCATAGAGACATCCATGCTTACGGCCGATCCCAGGAGTTTGTCTCGTCTGAGGGTCTTGCACCAAACAACCATTGGGTTTTCCAGAAATGTTCTTGAGCCAAAATTTCAACATTCAAAGGTTCCAAAGCTCATGATTTTGGTTCAAAACATGCAAACACATTCTATTTCAAGGGTACACAAATAATATGAAGCTAATTACTCAAAATCATGGTTCAATTTTCCAAAATCAATCAACATTCTTGTACAATCATGGCTTATGCTTTCAAATCCCATATGAGCTTCATATCTTCAACAATCAAACATGCATGCAATCTTTTAACTCCAATTCAATTTCAATTGGTTCAAATGATGCTTAAACACATGAAATTCATCCAAATCATGCTTGAATGTATGGCCCTACAACTCAATTCTTCATGATTAACAAACTACATGATAGATTACACAATCCTTGCTCATTTATGATAATTCTATGCATGCGTGTACATTCTAGCTTCATTTTCAACTAAATCGTTGCCATGAGCTCCCAAATCACTAGAATTCACAAAATCACAAGTTCAACTCATGAATTAGGGGTTGATCACTCACCTAGGAGCTTCAAACACTTAAGTTCTTTGGAGTTAAACTTCAAATCTCCAAGCCTCGAGCCAAAATTGCACAAATTCTCCCCCTTTCTCTCTCTATAGCCGGTCTCTCTCTCTCACTAGAGTATAAGCTCAGATTTTGGAACTCAAACAAATAAGGGTGAGTGCAAGTTGGCTTATTAATAGGCTCCTTTGATCAAATTTCATTAGTATTAAAATAGTTGAGCACCAACCCATTAAATTAATCTAATTAATCTGATCCGAATAAATTTCCAATTAAATTTCACCGTAGGGTCTAAAAATTATGCCAATCACAATGGCGTAATCAATTTCGATTTTGGTGGCCGATAGGGCCTTCAATTTAAATTCCAAACGAGATAATCAAACAGATATTCCTACGGTGAACAGATAGAAATTCAAAACCACATATTTTCACATAATGGCACACAAAATCATATCAAAACACATAATCACATTTGTATTAAGGACCAATTAGCATAAAGTGGACAGGGTTATCACAATCAAAGCCATTAGAGAAGAAATCCATGGAAGGATTGGGAAACATGTTGGAAGTAGATGGGGAGGGTAAGTGAAATGAGGATAGGGAGGAAAACATTTTATGCTCTAAAAAAATCACAAGACGGGATACACGAAGACATTTAGAGAGAGGGTCCCAATAGCGATAGCCTTCATGTTCAATTTCATACCTGAGAAAGCAACAAAGGCCGGAATGAGGTTCATGCTTGGTGTGTTCATGAGGTTGAAGCAGGACAAAACATGCAGACCCAAAAACCCAAAGATTTGTGTATGGAGGTCGCATCCCATGTAGACGTTCAAAGGGAGTTCGATTATTGATGACAAGGGTGAGAACATAGTAGATAGTATACACAGCAGTAAGGGCAACTTCCCTCCAAATTTTTTAGGACATAAAGAAGAGAGAATGAGAGCTTGAGTTGTCTCGAGAATATGCCTATGTTTCTTTTCAGCCTGTCCATTTTGTTGGGACGTGCCAGCATAGGAACAATGAGGCTGAGTACCATGACTCGGAAGAAAGGAGAGAAATATGTATCTCGATACTCCATAGCTTTGTCAGAGTGAAATTTTTTAATGGTCTTTGAAAATTGGGTTTGGACCATTTTTGCAAAGCTATAATAAAGTTGTTTAAGGTCATACTGATTTTTCATGAGAAATAGCCAAGTAAATCATGAAAAATCATTAACAAAAATAACAAAATAACGAGAGCCCCTCCATGGTAGTAGTAGGTGATGGTCCCCAGATATCAGAATGTATGAGATCAAAAGGTACATGGGCAACAGAAGTACTTTTATTAAATAATAAAGCAGGTTGTTTTGCAAGTTGACAAGACAAAAAATCAAAATTATCTGGAAGTACATAACCCAACCAACCACTAGAAACCAAGGACTTTAATATACTAACAGAAATATGCCCTAAGCGACAATACCAAAGTAAAAAAGGGGAAAAAAAGAAGAATCGGGTGCAGGAGCAGCTAACGGTGTGGAATTCGAAACATGAAGGTGAATGAGCTCATAGAGACATCCATGCTTACGGCCGATCCCAGGAGTTTGTCTCGTCTGAGGGTCTTGCACCAAACAACCATTAACAGAAAATGTGACAGTTAGACCAAGCTCACATAATTGACTAATGGAGATAAGGTTTAATGTAAGAGCAACAATATGATAAACATGTGGTAAAGACAAATAAGAGGTGGAAACAGGACTAACATGACTTACAAACATGAGAGACCCATCGGTAGTATGAATAAAGGAAATAGAAGCATAGGGAGAGAGGAAAGAAAATATAGTAGAATTGGAAGTCATATGATTGCAGCATGCAGAGTCAAAATACCAAGAAGATGTACTTGAAGTCACAGACAAAGCAGTAGGGGTAGGTGTACCAGAAGTGGAGAGAAATTGTTTGAATAGGGCCTCAACATCAGTTTGGGAAAAGACAAGGGCAGACGGATCAAGAGACTCGGAGAAATCCTCAGAGGCAGCAACAATAGTGCGATGAGCAGGCAAAGGTCTAGACTGATTCCCGGGACGAAGTAAATAACCCCTAGAAGAGCCAACTTGAGAGGAAGGGCCAGTAGAAGATGATCATGAGAGATTGTGAAAACAATCCTGCTGCTGATGACCAGGACCAATTTTGTTGCAATACTGACAGGGTCTGACTGGGCAATGAACCAGAAGATAAGTAGAAGGAAGGCCCTAATTTTGACAATAAATGTAAGCAGTGGATCGCTGGGTTAGCATAGAAGAAGACCGTGACTGAGGAGTGGCAAGAACAGAGTCTCTATGATGAGTTTGGAGAGTACCAAGATGAGTCTCCTTAAATAACAGCTCTGAAATACCCTGCTCAAGAGTGGGAAGTGGAGTGCGATGATGGAGAGATGCACGCACAGTCTCAAAATGGAAAGTAAGAGCCGTGAGAAATTGAACCAACCACTGCTGATTACGATAGGTAGGGAATAAAGTAGCATCATTAGTGTGAGGCCAGGTAAGTTCCGAGAGAGAAAGCTAGTCCCAAACAGAATATATCTGAGAAAGAAAGTCATTAATAGACTTCCCAAGGTCTTGGCGCATGCGCTGAAACTAACTTTGAAGTTGATGCTGATGGGTAAGACCGGTAGTCTGGTATCAGTTTTTCAAAAAATCCCAAATGTCTTTAGTAGGAATGGTAACAGAGTCAAGTTAACTAAAGACTAATAAAAGTAACAGAGGTATTCCAAAGCTAAGTAATGATCTGGTAGTTCTTACTGTCCCAATCTTCTAATCGGTCTTCATACTTAGCAGTAGTTTCAGTAGCCTCTTTTACCAGTTTGGTCACATCCACGGTGATAATACAGAAGAGTTTCCTACCTTTTAGGAAGGAAGACATGGCTTGGGCCTACATAACATAATTAGAGCCATCAAGAATAATAGAAATTGGATGGGAGGCATCATGGCGATCCATAATAATATTGTGGTAGAACTAAATAAATAGAAACAATACTGTAGAAACAAAATCAAGTAAAATAGAGCGTACCAGTGAGTTCAGAAGATCGAAAATAGTCGGGAAAGGAGCGAAACCACCAAAAAAAAAAAAGGCAAAATAAAGAGAAGGGCCAGAGATGATGTCAGCAAGGGGGGGTGATGTTAGCAGAAGGCGTGACGCATGTTAGTAGAATGGAGGCGCGACATAGGATAGCAGAGAGGGCATGTAGTGCACAGTAGTAGGAATGGCACACAGAAGGCGCAGGAAGGGCATATGTCAAGCTGATGTGAGCGACAATTGAAGGGCGCGTATGAGAGTGGTGACAGAAGACTGGACACGCCGATACTAAAAACGGCACGTGAGGGCACGTATGGTGGTTTTAGGTGACGATCCTGGTGGCGTTGGAACTAGGAGAGAATTTTGAGCACGAGGATAAAAAAATTGTAAAATTTTGGCCAACAACGATGACGAAATAGTGTTGTTGAACAAAGAATTGTGTAATCTAGAACCCTATGCTCTGTGCTTTGATAATGCCAATGTGTGTGGGCAATAAGCAAGAGAAAAGAGGAGCCAGGATTTAAGACTCGTGCTCCGATACCATGCTACAATGGTTGAGAGAAAAGGAGAAAAAGCTGTGTATTATATATATATATTGAATGAATAATACAATAGGAGAGGCTTGTATATATAGGCTGAAAAGAAACCTAGAAGACGATAGAGATACATCAGAGATAAGATGAGATATATCTACAAGACAGATAGATAAGTATAAAATAATATATAGCTAATATACATTAACAGTTATGTTGTGTCTCACATAGAAAGTGTTTTGTAGGAATGCTTCACGTGGTTTATGTCAACGTGAAACCGATGAATGGAAAACTATCCACAAGGAACTCTGGAGCTTTGTAATGTCACCTTATGCGGACATATATGTTGATGTGAAGTTTGTTGATAAAATTGCTGGTTATGTGCGCTAACAGTTGATAAAGGTCAGGGATTTATCTCCTGGTGATTGGGTTTGATTTATCTATTTTTGATGTTTGTCTTTGACTTTTGTGGTTTGTGTAGAGTTTGAAAGATGGTGTCTCTTTTGTCTTGCTTTTGGTTTTGTTTTATTGTTGTTGGCACTAGTGGTCAACAGTTGAGTTCCCTTCTATTATAACAATTCAATGGTTGTTGGAGTTTTTCTTGTCATTATTATCCCTTATGTTTTATTTTATTTTTTTCCAGGTATTTGGATTTGATGTGCATTGTATAGTAGTCTTTTTTATGAAAAAAAAAAACTGTTGCCTTTTATTTTGTTTTGTGAAAAATATAAAATCACCTCTGAGATATTGATTTGTGATTATGTTTCAATTTTAAACAGTGAATAACAATTCCAATAAAAAACGAATCGACATAACGATTTAACGTCGAAAAAACCACTATTGGAGTGCTTTCAATTGTGATAAAAAGTCACGGGCCAAAGCCACAAAACAATCCACTAAGAAGACAAAAAAGAATTACATAAGTGTACTTTCAATTGCATAGCAAATCCACGCCCGAATTATACTGACCCTAATGTGCCTCTTCCACTACCATCTTCACCTCGGAATTGTCTTGCTCAACGTTGAATCCACAACGTTGATGTCAAATCTACGACGATGAGCCACTCCAGAATCCACCAAAGCTTCAGGTCCAAGTTCCTCGGAATCCATTGAAGAACAACTCTCTCTTCTGTGAACGAAACAATAAGAACAACCCTTGATGTTTGACAATCTGTAGTTTGTTGTGTTATCCACATTGTGTAAATGGTGTAATTAAATAATTCAAATAGATTCATAATTAACAATTTAAGTTCCAGAACAAGAAATGTGATGAGCATTACAAGTTATACAGAAATACATAATAAACTAAAATCGTAAAAAGAAGCAAATCGAAGCCTGCACTAGACAGTGTCCTTAAAATAGACTCACCACCTCACCGATTGGGTGCTGGAGGTTCTTCGACGTCTATCTCCTAGGGTACAATGGTTAGAGTAGGTACAACAAAGCACCTACTACGTAGCTTCAGCGAACAGAACTAAGGCAACACTCTCTCACTAGGAAGGATAAAAATTGGAGAAAACTAGAGAGCAAGGATTTCTGGAGATCCAAAACAGAAGAAGAGGGGACTCCTTTTATATACATAGAGGGAGAGAAGAAGAGGCTCCTACCATCAAGGCCCATCACAAATGCAAAATTAAACTCTGCAAAACTGATAGATTTAATCCATTATGAATATAGAGGAGTTACTAGGTCTTACACACGTGTATTGTGTGTATATTCATGTAGCCACATATCTAGTTTGGACCAAAAAGATTAAGATGGGTAGGCCAAGAACCCAACCCAACCCCCACACTTAATACAGTCCAGTAAGCCTCATGCCTCAAGCCCAAGCCCAAGATCCATGATCCACGGACCTGGACTCGAAGCCGGACTTGGTCCCCATATGATCCAGGCAGGTGGGCGGGTGGCACGCGCGCACGCGGGTGGAAATTTTTGCATAACCAACTTGGTCCATAGTCTTGGCCCAAGTCCATCCTTGAAGCATCCATAACTCTCTTTCTTTGGAAAATTTGGATGCCCAAAGGGCTCACACTGTTAGGAAAAAGATAGGATTTTAATACGCATCAATGCTCTCCTCTATAATCAATGTGGGATAGAAGGTTACAAACCTTACCCAACACCTCTTTCATTAGGCCAACTTAATGAGTCAATTTCTTATTCAAATCTGAATGGTTTTTGGTCATTCTTTTTGTAGTGTAAAGATCTTATTACAAAGAATCTAAATCCACTTTAATCCACCTCATTAGAGGATTGGCACCCACTTTAATATCGCATTAAAGTCACCAAAAAATCATTATTTTCCAACAATCCCCCACATGAATAAGAATTGACTGAATAACTACAAACGGATAACGCTTAATAGCAAAGACTTAGAGAGACAATACAGCGGAATAACCCCTACATAAAAAAATGTAGCTTCTGGCTTGGAACCCCTCCGAGTGAAGTCTATCGGATTTATTGGCTGCCTAGTGAACACGAAGTCTCGAATTGTTCTGCCATTTATGTAAACCAAGACAATAGACCTCACATAGGCATTATTGCAACCATCATTCTGTCCTCACTATTGTGTCCGGTTTGGCTCTAGAACACTGGCCCGGTTCAGTGAGTGGTTTAAAGAATTCAGCCTTGTCAATTCTTATAGAAGCGGCCACACTTCACACTCATATAGATGACTCTACTTGATTATCCTGCTATATTAAGCTCAATAGCTCGGCACAACAGATTCATTAAATGCTCAACTTAACCTCAACACTTGCAGGTATCACTGATAAAAGGAATGACTAGAGGCTTTAACCTCCTCAGTGGCATACCACTGTTACACGCCACTAGGTTGTCCCGTTGAACCTAGATCTTGGGATCTCCAGTCAACTAGGTTGAGTTTCCATTCCGGTAACACATTACACTAAAGGCCTTAAACCCATTCCTTCTAATGATTTCTCTACCAATAATCAATTTAATCCTTTGGTTAGCAGATCCGCAATGTTGTTCTTAGACTTCACATAGTCTAAAGTGACAACTCCGTTAGAGAGTAGTTGTCGTATGGAATTATGTCTACAACGAATATGTCAAGACTTTCCATTATACATATTACTCTGTACCCGTCTAGTAAGCGATTGGCTGTCACAATGAATACAGATGGTTGGCACAGGTTTCGACCAATGTGGAATATGTTCAATGCAATGGTGAAGCCATTCAGCTTCTTCTGTTGCTTTATCCAACGCTATAAACTCTGATTCCATCATTGATCGTGAGATACACGTTTGTTTAGAAGATTTTCAAGACATGATTACCCCTCTATGGGTGAACGCATAACCACTAGTGGATATCAAATCCCTAACATCAAATATCCAATTCGCATCGCTATAGCCTTCTATTATTGTTGGATATCTAGTGTAATGCAGCCCATAATCCTGGGTGAAACGAAGATACCTTAACGCCCTGAACGATACCCTTCCAGTGAGTGGCATTAGGATTGCTCGTGTATCTACTAAGCCTGCTAATAGAGTAGGTTATATCCGGCCTTGTACAACTCATCAAATACATCAAACTCCCAATGACTCGAGAATATTCTAGCTAAGAGACACTCTCACCATTATTCTTGTTCAAGTATAGACTCAAGTCTATCGGTGCCCTCGACAAACTTGTATCTGATTTACCAAATTTCTCAAGTATCTTGTCAACATAGTGAGATTGAGAAAGTACAATACCATCAGATGTTATGGTAATCTTAACACCCAAATTACTTCTGCAAGACCCATATATTTCATGTCAAACTTGGAGTTTAACAATCTCTTAGTAGTTCTAATCATCTCATCATTACTACCAACAATGAGTATGTCATCAATGTATAGACACAAAATGACATAACCTCTGTTAGTGCCTTTGACATATCCGCATTTGTCATGCTCATTGACAACATAGTGTTGTCAAACTTCTCATGCCATTATTTAGGAGCTTGCTTCAAACCATACAATGATTTAACAAGCTTACAAACTTTCTTATTTTGTCCTGGAGCTGAAAACCCCTCAGGTTGCTTCATGTTGATTTCTTAATCTAAATCTCCATTTAAGAAAGCTGATGTATCTCTAGACTACGTAAAGTTGCTATTGCAATCACCATGTGAATGGATGTAATCCTCATCACAGGTGAATATGTATCAAAGTAATCTAGGCCTTCTCTCTGCTTGTATCCTTTGATAACTAGTCTAGCTTTATACTTATGAATTGATCCATCCGTTTTCATCTTTTTTTTTTCTAAAGATCCACTTACTCCCCAAGGCCTTATTACTTGGGGGTAGATCAACCAACTCCTATGAATGGTTCTGTAAGATGGAGTGAATCTCACTCCTAATTGCTTCTTTCCACAAAGGGCTTTTTGGTAAAGTCACAACTTCATGGAAAGTTTGAGATTCTCCCTCTAACAGATAAGTCAAGAAGTTCGAACCAAAGGACTTTGAGGTTTTAGCCCTTTTAACCCTTCTTGGCTCATTTACTTCTTCAGTTTGATCATTGACTTGATCATCTACTTGATCATCTATGTGATCATCTGTGTGATTATTGTCACCTTCAATATCTTCCATGGAACTTGGAACCCCTTCTTGGAGACGACAAGGAAATACATCTTTAAAGAAAGATGCATTTCTTGATTTCATGATAGTATTCTTGTGTATATTTGGAATAACAGACTTATACACAAGGAATCAATATGCACTACTATTATGTATATAGCCAACGAATATACAATTTATTGACTTCGGGCCTATCTGAAGCTGCTTTGGTGTAGGCACTGCCACTTTCTCAAGACACTGCTTTCTACTGAGGTATTCTCCTAAGAATGTAATTCGCGGAGAGAATTGCTTGCCCCCACAAGTTCTGTGGTTACCCAGAACTTATTAACATTGCATTCATCATTTCTTTTAACGTCATATTTTTCTGCTCAACACCATTTGACTGAGGGAAATAAGGCGATGTAGTTTGGTGGGTAATCCCAAATTGAGCACAAATCTCAGCAAACGGGGGTTTAAACTCATCACCACGATCACTTCTTAAAGCCTTGATCTTACCATTTAGTTGATTCTTAACTTCATTCTTGAAAAGAATAAAATTATCAATTGGCTTATCTTTGTTTTTAAGCAAATGCACATTACATTATTTAGTGCAATCATCAACACAAGTGATAAAGTACTTGTTGCCACCTCGTGATTGTATAACTTTCAAGTCACACACATCACTATGTACTAAATCTAAAGGCTCGGTACTTCTTTCAATAGAATGAAAAGAAGTCCTAGTCAATTTTGCTTCTACACAAGTTTCACACTTGTGATTTGAATTAATCTTGAAAGATGGTATGCAATCTAACTTGATTAATCTATGCAAAGAGTCAAAATTTACATGACTCAGTCTACTACACCATAAATTAGGGGACTCAAGCATATAAGCAAAAGAAAAAGCATTCTCATTAATTTTAGGGATAAGAGTCATTATATTGAGCTTAAACATACCGCTCGATATATATCCCTTCCCTTCGTAGACCTCACTCTTGGTCAACACAATCTTATCAGACTCAAACACCATGCGGAAACCATTCTTACTTAAGAAAGACCTCGAGATAAGGTTCTTACGAATGTCCGACAAATATAGTACATTGTTAAGAGTCAGCTCTTTTCTTGAAGTCATCTTCAAGACCACCTTGCCTTTACCCTCAACTGTTGAGGTTGTAGAATTTCCCATGAACAACTTCTCACCATTTGAAACCGGTTTGAAAGTTGTGAACATCTTCTTTTCAGTACAAATATGGCGAGTGACCCCAATGTCCGCCCACCATTCCTTCGGGTTAGACTCCACCATGTTCACTTCAGAGACGACAGCTAACAGATGCATATCGTCCACATCTTGTGACAGATCCTCCATTTTAGCCATGTGAGCCCGACTTTTGTTTTGTGGAGGGCTCTTCTTGTAGGGTTTCTTCTTCTTGCAGCAATCAACCACCTGATGCCCATCGTTTCCACAGTTGAAGCACTTTCCATTAAACCTAAGAATAGGTTCCTGTGGCTTGTAGACCAGTCTTTTGGAGACTCCACATCTAGCCCCCAACTTCGAGCTTTTGCCTGTCGGTGGCTTCTTCTTCACCTCCGAGGACTAGCCATGCTCAACTACGTTTGTTGTCACAGTGGAGGTACTCCACCCTTTCTTTCTGTTGTCTTCCTCAATACGGAGCCTGGCAACGAGCTTTTCGACTGTCATCTTGTGACGTCCCAAATCTACACTAAGGGTTGTAGTTAAGGGAAAGTCACTAATGAGTCCCATGGCCAATAACGAAGTATGATCCCAGATCGCCGGAGGAGTCAAATTAGCCTTCCTTCTAAGTCCAGCTTTCTTAGGTAGCGTACTACCCTTTTGACAAATCTTAAGAGGCATTGACACAAGGTCTCAAAAGCAATGTAGGGAATTATATTGGTGTTGGAATATAAATACATAATAGTAGAATAATTACAAATATCCTTAATTACAAAAGCTCGTACCATCAACATTACATCTAAAAGAAAATTTAAAGTTTCATATGGACTTTACAAAAGAACAAAAGAAAATCCTAACTTTCTAGGATAGCCAAATGTCCTTGAAGGTTTTCGGTTCGTCTTCTTCTGTTGCGCGCTCCTCTTCGACAATTGGTATGATACGCCGTGAGCTTTGAATGTCCAGTAAACGTACACACACCCCATCCCTTTTTCCCAGTTCAAATACACAACAACATTTACAAAAAAAATAAAGAAAAAAAGGAAAGGGTCATGGCATTTAAGTTCATAGCACATATTTTATAGTTAGTTGTTAGTAGTCTAGAAATCTCCCATAGAGATTTCATCCTCTCAACTCCAAGAATTGGATATGGATTATTCGGTATGCCCTCTCTTTTGTTGCATTGTTGTAAACCTTATCTCGGATTCCTACCAACGGTTATTTACCACGCAATGCCAACCACAGGGCCTAAAAAGTGACAGTAATGATGGGCCTTGCCAAAATCCCTTCTTACACCGAATTACCTAGGGTCCGAATACAACCGCTCCATTCAAGGCTTTCGAAACAACCACTTGCCCAAGATTTAATTTACCAAAGGGAGCACATCCCACCAACCAATAAATTCTTCTCATAATAATCGGGTAATCAAAACCCCATTTGCCACCCCATTAAGTTTTTCGTTAGATTAATTGTTGTAATTAATTAGTACAAGCGATAAGGAAAATAAATTTTCTCAGGTGTAAGCATCATCAAAGGTCAAAAAAAAAAAAAAATACATTACCATGACATGTATACTATCATACTATAGACACCCCATTTTTAACAGCCCGTAAGACTCAGGTGCTTTTCCCAGTGCACTCGATGATGAAAGTTACATTGTGTGATTCGAACGCTCAACGAAGGAATCCAAGGTTGAGCTTCGAAATAATCCCAAAATCCCTATATTTACCTTGCCCATACCCCAGAAATCCATTTTTAAACATTGTGTCACCCTACACTGAGCTTGAAACAGAGAAATAGGGTAGCACATTGGGGCTCGGTCGTGCCTTATTGGGAGCCGGCTGTGGCCATTTGGGGCCGGCTATGCCTTGGTAGCGAGAAGCACTGTTCTGGGTGGGAGCCCGCTAGTTGTCTATTTTTGAAAATATTTTCAACCTATTTTGCTCAAATTCTATAAATATGAGGTTACATCTTTGTTTTGAGGGTTAACCAATTTCTAAAGAGCCAATGCACTTACTTGAGAGCACTTTCTTCTTGTAAGCCACCTTTGAGCAGGCTTGCCATCTTTGAACTATAACTATACACCATACACACCCTTACACCCAAGACCTTGTAGCTTTGGTTGAGCCTTTGAACTATTCAAGCTTGAGAGCGTTCTTGAATCAAGTTTGATTCATAACAAGAGCTCATCCTCTTTAAGAGGTATAAGCTTACCATTCTTTCCCTTGCATTCATTTTTGTCTTTTACTATCAAATTCTTGCATCTTTGTATTGTTTTGGATCCCTTTTAAGTGTTAGAACTTGGGTTTGCAAAGCTACGAAAGGTGGAAAGGTTTAACACCCTTTCTTACACCTCACTCCATAGTTCACACCCTTGTTTTTTTACACTCTTTTTTTTAGTCTCCAAATTGATTTTTAGATTTCAATGTAGGCTAAATAAACATGGTTTGAGGTCTCAAAAATGGAGGGGCTAGCCATCTCTCCTTGCACTTGTTCACTAGCCTTGTGATTCCTTGCTATTTTCTATCTTTTTCTTGCTCTCTAAACATCCTTTTGGTCACTGTTTTTTTACATATTAAGGGCTGTTTAGACTTGTGTTGTTTCATTTAATGGGTTGATGCATTGAATACTTTGCCTACCATGTTGTAAGTCCTTATGGTTTTGCTTGTTTAGGCCGAGACATCAAACCATTTGAGTCGATAGCTTTTCTTTACTTGATTTTCATATTAAGAGTCTCATTCTTCAAATCAACCTTGCAATCATGTATATAACCTCCTCCTTTTCTTCTTTTCTTTTGTTCGTTTGAAAGTTATATAAAAGGATTGATGTTATTCAAGGCATGGGCAAGAGACCTATGCTCAATGACTTAATCTCTTCGGAGGTTCATCGTCAAGGCATAGTCCCTCTTTCATGGTTCGGGTCACTTCTTGTTTGACATTTCTTCTCATATAGTGGACTTAACTATCACTTTGGGACAAATTGATTAAAGAATGGAAAGGACTAATAAAATTGGATTAAAACTAATAAAACCAACATAAAGAAAATGAGTAAGGTTACTTGGATTCGGCCCGACGTTATGCCAAATCCATAGTGTCAAGAGTCGTCACACACCAATTCATAATGTGTTGATGAAACTTGAAGCGTCTCTATCTCCCTCTTTGAGTTCATTCCATGATAGGAGGGAGGAGTGGTTGTTCATAGCATTTATTGATTTTTGATTGATTCTCTCCTAAATCATCAAGCGATCAACTTGCTTATTGATGGTTTTGGAACTCACTCCATTCTTCTCTTGAGCCTCTCCATGACAGAGAAGAACAGAAGGGACAAACAGAGCTCAGAAAAACTCTGTCTGCACTATTTTTACCTCAGAGCACAAAAACAGGGTTTTGTATAAAATTAGGGCCCGACCGGCCTTGTTTGGGCCCAACCGGGCCTCAATGGAGGCCGATCGCCCCCTAATGTTTGGTAAACAGTGTGCTTTGTAGAAATAGAGGGCAGTGACTGAAAGTGAAATAGGGCAAATTCCAAGGAAGGCAGACAGAGCTGCTTTTGAAAACCATCACATGCATGCCATCCTTGTGCTTCTTTTGTTTATCCGAATGTTGTAAATTATGCTCTCATTATTGTTGTAATTAATTATTATTGTTCTAATTATTATTATTGTTTATTTGTAATTATATAGCTAGTTAACTTAGATTGCTAGTTTATTGCTCATTCTAAAGATCCTTGTTGTAATAACTTATCTAGTCAGTTATTTAATTCATTCATTTGAATTTGTAATATTTAGTTTATTTTAGACACTTGGACATTTATTCGGACCCCTTTGCACGAGGGCAAAATATGTAATAATGGTGTATGTCTTCCAATCCCATTTCTTTCTTCCTTTTATTTATCTGCTTGTAATGGTAACATAGAGCATCATATTCACTTAGCATTCCCATGTTTGCATACACTTCTCTCGCTTGCATTAGGGTTCGGCTCATCATACTAATTGATATCAATTTCACCATTGCTTGAATACGTGATTTATCACATGCCTTGAATTAATTCATATACCATGTTAGTAGCCGAGCCTATTAATTGCATGATTGTATTGTGTTGCATTAGTCATATCGCATTATTTAGGGGCATGCATGCTTTCTAATTATTTTGCTTTGTTCGGCTTGCCTTGGAGTACTAGGTGAGTGTTTATTGTTTTAGCATATCGCATGAGTGTTAGTGTTTCCATATCAAGCATGAATACCATAAGGCTAAGTGCTTAAGTGATATACTTGTTTGAATTTCTGTGGATGAAGGCTAATTGCTAAAATTGGGATAAATTGATTAATGTACATACAAACTCACCTTTTCAAGTAACGCATATTCAAAAATTTTTTTTAACAAACATGAAATCAAAGTGTTCCAACTTTTACAAATTAGTCTATATTTGTGTGCATCACATAGTAAGTTAGCCTAATAATCGAAACAAGAGCATATAATGTAAATAAAAATCACATCATGAGTAGTAGAGGCCGATCTTTGATCGGGTGAGTGGGGTGCTCAATTCATGACCATCCCCTCTCGTACCTAAGTTCTCAAGCCGAGACACTTTGGTGATGACAGATAAGTGGCCTTTGGCATGAGTCATGGGTTTTCTAAATTTTCCAAAAATATGTAGGTGGCAACTCTGAAATCTGGCAAAGCGGTCTACTTTTGGCATTTGATTCAGATTTGGACTCTTTTTGTGTTTTTACTATTTCACATTGCACTTATGAAATCAGATTCCGAATCACAGGGGTTCGAACTGTAGGGCTAGTTGTATCCGAAAGGAGCACAAAAAGAAAACTGAAGTTTCTAGTGACTCTGCTGGGGATTTAGAGAACTTGACTTGAAATTCATGATGTGAAATTTTGTCTACAGTTATATGTTCTTTGCATTGCATTTGCATTGTTACTTTAAGTCATTGTGTTTTCCATCTGCTATTCCAGGATGGTTTGCCGGAGGCTTGCCCAAATGCTCGCGAAAAGGCTGACTGGTCATAGGCTCTGCCATGTTGGAAACACAACCCTTGGAATTGGATTACCACTGTACCACTTGATCCTTCTTTCACTTCTTGGTGTTAGGTGTGAGAGGTATATTAGGTAATCTTGCTGAGGTACCATTTTGGACCAATTGGCCTAGCGCATATAATATGCTCTAGTAACTGTTCCAAAAATAGAACAAGATGCCACCCGTATACAGGATGGTATGAAACTACTTGATTGAAGTAGTGCAGCCTAGATCATGTCAAAAATCTAGGACATGGTAGCCCTACCCCCTCATAGGGGTGTTTTGGTTCTTTTTCCTGATATGTGCTTACTGTACAGGATGGTTCATATCAATCCTACAATTGAATATTAGTTTGAGAACAGGGTTTAGTGCGGATTACAATCCTTCAGCTATGTGTTATGACTGTTGAGAATTGGGGCCGAAGTGCTGTCTGATTTTTTTTGATTGTGTTTTTCTCTCTTTTGCTAGGTAGTTTATCATCGAGAGACTCGATATTCCCCAAGTTATGTGGACTCGCTTTGGCAGGCTTTGCAAAGCTCAAGACCTTGTTGATGGTCAACTAGTGTTAATCTCATTCCCGCCAGTTATTTGATGAAGACAGAATAGATAGTTAGCAGAACTAGTACAAAGTACTTAGCACACACCTGTCCGATCTCCCCCAATCAGTTCACCAGCATCTAACTCACCAAGACCAGTAATGGCACAGAACACAGAAGAATTTGTTGCCATGATGGCAACTTTTCAGAGAACCATGGATACTATAAACCAAAGGATGGTCGTGCATGATGAAATCATTGCTGATCTACGACGTACATCTGGGACATCCACATCAATCGTGCATCCGATCCTGACTGCTCAGCCGAACCCTAATCCACCTCCACTAGTGGAAACTCCCCAAGTCCCAGACCTTTAGGACATGTTCCCACCGGCACTGACTTATAGACCTCTGGAATAACCCCCTACGGGAATCCTCTCCTTCGACATCAATGAAATTGATCTGGCCCTGATCAAGATTTCCAGGCTAGAGAAAGCACTGAAAAAGTCCCAAGGCTTTAACTCCATTCTGGATATTGAGGATGGGTATACTGAAGCCTCGGTTAGATTACCAGAGAAATTTAAGATGCCCTACATCGACCGATTTGATGGGAGTGGGGATCCGATTGTACACGTCCGCCTGCTTTCAGATGTGCTAAGATCGATGGGCCTATCTCAAGCTCAAAAACTATCGTTATTCTGGAGGACTCTGTTTGATGTGGCGGCCATTTGGTACGCTAAGTTTGATGACTCAACAAAGAGAAATTCAGACGAGCTATTTGAGGCATTTGTTAACTAATACTCATATAACACTCAGATAGAGGTAACCATCAGTGAGCTGAAGGTTACCACCCAGAACCCTAAAGAACTGTTTATTGATTTTGTCGCCAGGTGGAGATCCTAGGCAGCTCGGATGACAAATAGGCCATCAGAAAGAGAACAAGTCAGGCTAGTTGTCCAGACCCTTGAGCCAGATATGCTACAGAGAATGATAGTGGCACTGTTGTCCATATTTGCTTCTTTACACGAGTTGGGGGTCTAGATTGAGAGTGCATTCAAGAAGGGCATTATCCACAAAACAAGCGAACCTGGAAGAAGGCCATTCTCCAGGAATACCAATGCTAGCAATAACGCTATTCCACGGCCTGGAAATGACAGTACTGTTGTCAGAATGGCTAAGATGGCCGATCCTTTTGCCACTCCAAATTCACAAACCGCATAAACCACTGGTCCACTCTGCAACCGAAGGACCTTCACCCCTCTTCATATCAGCCCAACCCGCACCCTTAAATTGTTGATGGGAAAAGGGCACCTCATACCCCTTGATCCTCGACCCCTCCCCAACCCACTACCAATTAAACATGACCCTATCCAATATTGTATTTTCCACCAATAACACGGTCATCCCACAGACTTGTGCTACCGCCTACGTTATGAGATCTAGGATCTCATTGACAGCAAAATTATCACCCTACCCTCCAAACCAAACGTAACTACCAATCCGCTTCCTACACATAACCAAGTCCCCTCCACCCAGAAACATCAACCAAATCCATACATTACTGCCCAACTTTGACCCTAGCGCATATATTACCTCATCCCACCTACCAAAATCTGAGGTGGTTATTCCAGAAGGCACCGACATGTGCATGATGGACTTAACACCGCAAACCTAGCCTGAGCCTGTGGTGGTAGAGGTGGAGAAGAAATAAAGTGCACTAGAGAAAGGGGTTGCCTGATACCCAAGTCGTAGAGAAACGGGCCTTAATTGTAGAGGAGAATGGCCCCAGCTAATACATTGTAGTCATGGATCAGCCGAAGCTAGTAGTCATATTGCCAGACTTCCTCAGCATTAACACTATTGGGGACGACGCCTAAACGCTTTGGCTGACCTAGAAGAAGGTCTGGTAGATCTAGAGGAGGAAGATGTGGGTAATATACAAGTTGGCTGGTGGGAGCCAAGTCAACCTAAGACAAGCAATGGCTGGTTGAGCGAAGAGAAGTCAGATACAGAGGAACCAGCGAAGAGGGTTATAAAGGAAGAGGAAATTTGCAATAGCAGCAAGACTGAGGTTGCACCTCTGATTGAGAAAGAACATGAGTTGGCACAATTCTAACGAGAAAGGGTAGAAGACATCCAAAGAAAGATAGCTTTGGAGCAAGAAAAGGGGAAGGGTAAAGTGGAGGCCGAATCAACGGCAGATGGTGTCCAGAGCATGGTGTAGACACCCCATTTTTGACCGTCCTCAAGACTAGGGTGTCACCGTTTGAACACTCGGTGATCATCCTTGTTCGTGTTCGTCCTGAGTTCCCGGAGGTCTCGGCTACGCGCCCTATCTCAGGATCTCTCGACTCGACTGTTTTGTGTCTGGTTTTGCACCAAACACTTGTTGTTTTGCTTCTGAGGGTGGGAAGTAGCTTGTAGGCCATCCCCACACCTCATCGGCCATGGCTTGAGGCCACCGGCCTTGTTTCCTTGCCACCGGCCATTGGTGATTGCCGGTCGGCACTATTGATGGTCGGTGGGCATTGTGTTTGGTCGGCCGGCCACTGTTTTGATCAATTGGCCACTTGTCCTGACCGAGACCTTTTCTTGAGGGAGCTTGACCCTTTTGAACCTTTTTTTAGCTTCTCCAAGAAGCTTGACCTTTTTTTTAGCTTCTCCAAGAAGCTTGACCTTTTTTTTAGCTTCTCCAAGAAGCTTAACCCTCTTGACCCTATTTTTAGCTTCTCCAAGAAGTTTGACCCTTTTTAGCTTCTCCAAGAAGCATGACCTTTTTTTAGCTTCTCCAAGAAGCTTTAACCTCTTGACCCCTTTGCCTAGTTTCTCCAAAAAGCTTGGCCCTTTTTCTCCAAGCTTCTAAGAGAAGCTTTGCCTTTTTGCTCAAAGCTTCTAAGAGAAGCTTTGCCCCCTTGGTTTCTCTATAAAAAGAGGGCCTCTCCTCTCCTTTAGAGGGTTGGAAAAATTAGATATATATGATATATATATCACTCCCTCTCTATATCTCCCTCTCTCTCTACATTTGTGTGGGTTAGAGGGTCCAAAAGGGTCTTGTTCTTGGCCTATTGCACACCACTTCATAGCCACACACTTCCATCATCACTTGGAGGTTATTGGAGCTTGTTTTCAGAGGTTGAGGACTGGTTTTTGAGACCTAAAGGCTGCTGGTTCTTGCTGGTCTTCAAAGGTAACTTCTTACCCTCTTTATTCCCCGTTTTTGCACACCCTTTTAGCCTGTCTTGCTTGCGGATTTGGGCTTTGTGTATAACATAAAAAGGTTCAGTTTTTTTTTGTGTTTAAGATACTTCATTAAGACCACTTTTGTGTTTGGGGTCGTTTACCGCCTTGTTTGGCCCCATTTTTGTGTGATTTTGGTGAACTCCGGGACCACCTTGTTTAGGCCTCCTCACCACTGAAATCCTGGTTTGAGGTCCTAAGAAGGAGAGGGGTGACCCTCTCCCTTGTTGCCTTGTTTGTTGCCCTTTTTGGCCTTCCAAAGGGGCTCCTATTTGCATGCTTCCAAGCCTTGTTTCAAGCATTTTTCAGTGGGTTTTAGGACCCCCATAAGCCATTTCCAGAGTTGGTTTGGTCTTGTTGAATGTCCTTATTGCATGTGTAGAGTAACCCTCTTGTTGGCCTTTCAAAGGAACGCCCCATTGTAGTATATGTGGACCTTGTTTCCATGGGTTTTTGGGGCTTATTTGACATACCATGTTATTGTTTTTGCTTGGTTTAATGGTCCTTTTCATGCACCTTACACTTGCCTTGCATTCCTTTATTTTGCCTAGAAAGGCATCTTGCATTTGGACCACCATGCTTGCATGTTTTGGCTTAGCTTTGTGAAGTTTTTAGTCATGTTTTAACATGTTTAAGTTCTGTTTGGTGTCGTTTTGGTCATGCTTGCCATGCTTTGTATAGCCTCTTTGCATTCTACCTTGTTAGCCTTGGGTGTGTGTGTCACTAGCATGCTTTACTTGGCTTGTTCTCATGATTTGGCATCATTGGAGACCATATTTCAGTCCATGTTCCATGCTTTCATACTTGCATTTTCCATCCCTTTTCATGCTTTGGAGAGTTGATAGCTTATGCTCCATGTTTAGGCCTTTGTGCATGCATGCTTGTGTGTGAGTTTTCATGCCTTTGTTACATCATTTTGGCCACTGATTTTGGCATGCTTGAGAGCTACCTATATTAGTTTGAGTCCATCTTTGCATGATGTTGCATGCTTGTCTTGCATGTTGTCACATCCTTGTTCCATTTTACATGATTGTTGCATGCTATACATATTCACATGTTCATGTTGCATACTTAGCTTCCATGCCTAGGTTGCATAGCATTTTGCATGCATGCCTTGCCTCTTGAATCACCATGATAGAGGTTGGGCTTTATGTGTTTATTTGGTTTGCATGCCATTTGAAATCAAAATGCACAACTTGGTTTTTTGGGCCATCACGCATTGAAGTGCGTAATTGGTGGTCCGAGAATCGAGTACCACCCCCCCTTTGAGTCATGAACATGATAAGGGGTGTGGTTGTGCACACATTTGCTTGAATTGCATTGCCATGCCATGTTTTGTCCTCTGCTGCTGTCAAACCAGTTTCTGCAGGAAGATTTGGCCGGCCGGCCATCTTTAGTGCCGACCAGCAAATAGTGTTGGCCGATGGATCAATTTTGTGGCCGGTGATCATTTCCCTTGGCCGGTGGCCATTCCCCTCAGCCGGTGGTGTTCCACAATGTGCAGAGAGCATATCCTGGGACTTGTGCAGTCTTCAGAGAGACAAAGCAGGCAAAACAGAGGCAGCTTGCGCATGGCAATGGACTTCCGAGCAAGACCCGAGCACGCGTACATTGAGCCCTCTTCCCGAGGCCCTTTTCCTTGCTTTTCTAAGCTTAGTTAATTTGTTAATTAATTAGGTAATTTGTAATATTTAATTAGCTTGCGAGTTAGTTAATTTGTACTATTCTTTTGGTCCCTCCGAGAGACGGCGAATTTGTAATACGTGTGGGTGAGTGTGTGCATGTCTTCCAACCCCCATTTCTTTCTCCTTTTTACTTACCTGCTTTGATGGTTAGTAATAGGTCATGTTTAATTTAGCATACCTTATGCTATGAATGTGTGCATCATTCATCAGTATTGCATGCACCGGGCTCGGCGCATCATGCTAACTGCACTAGCATTTCAAATCCAATTTGAATACATGCTACTTGTGCATTTTTACATGTCATTCATAGACTAGCCGAGCCTACTCTAGTGACATTCCGTATGCGTTGCATTAGGCATTTGAACATGGACTTGGATCATACATTGATTGCTAACGAGTTCTTTGTTTTGGCACGGAGTACGATGTAAGTATTTATGCTTTAGCATCCTTGCATGCGTGTGAGTGTTGCCATGATAGCATGATTACCATGAGGCTAGCTGCTTATGTGATATAACTGCTTGAATGCTTGTGGGTGAAGGTTGGATTGTCTGAGTTGGAATAGCTCATTGAAATCCGTGTTTTAGCCTACTTGCGAGTAGCAAATTCCAAAACATTTTTTTTCAAAAACAATCGGATATGCAATGCTTATTCCCAATTTAGGCAACCTAGTCTATACTTGTTTGCCGTGAGCATAGCATAGTAATTCTAGGCTAATAATCGGGATAAGAACACATAACGTTTTCAAAAACGGATATCATGATTAGTAGAGGCCGATCTTCGGATCGGGCGAGAGGGGGTGCTCATAGCTGACCTTCCCCAATCGTACCCAAGTTCCTGAGCCGTGGCAACTTTGGTGGTGACGGACACGTGGCCTTTGGCACCGAGTCAGGGTTTCCTAAATTCCTCCAAAAATAAAATATTTAGGTGGCGACTCTGTATCTGGCAAAGCAGTCCATGTTTGGCACTTCTTTTCAAAAATCTGTTTCTCAAAACGATTTGCCGGATTTGGACTCTTTGGTTGAGATTAAGGACCGTGACACAAATCGAGTCCGAACTGTAGCGGGGTCCCTCGCAGACGTTGTTACAGTTTCTGGCGACTCTGCTGGGGATTTAGAGAGCTTGACTCGAACTCGTGATATCCTGTTTTGATTTCATTTATGTGTCTCTTTGCATTGCGTGTGCATTGGTGCGCCTAGGACACCGTGTTTGCCATCTGCCATTCTTGAACGGTTTGCCGGAGGCTTGACTTTGTCAAAGCATGCCATAAGGCTGACCGGTTGTGGGCTCTGACAGTATGGGAACACAAACCCCGGTTTTACCGGGGCACCCTTTTCGACCATTCAACCTAGTGCATATCGAAATCCAAAGTGTCTATTCCAAACTAGGACAGGTTGCTTACCCGATGTTAGGTTGTTTGAAAACTGCTGCGTGCATAGTGAAACCCTAGCTCCTGATAAAATAGGACAGGGAAA